>JBBPCY010111210.1:0-18913 GCA_037974405.1 Brachyalestes nurse | reverse complement strand
TAAATCAACAATGCAGTGAAATATGTACTTTTAATACTTAAGTATTTTTGGAAGCAAGTACTTCAGTACTTTTACTTCAGTGAAATTTGACTGTATGACTTTCACTTGTGTTGGAGTAACATTTGACTAGTGGTATCTGTACTTTCACTTAAGTAATGAAGTTAGGTACTTTGTCCACCTCTGGTAGTATGTGCAGTATATGGTGTTTCCCCTACCCTTAATGAGCCAGTTCAAACTCACACACCACCTGGTTTGGATGAGATACTGACATCAGGACATAACTGCCAGGCTAGAGTTGGCTTCCTAGCATTCAGCGTTCAAATGAAAAGAACCACTTAATTTAGATCCCAAGTCTGGCAGTCCCAAGTTGGGTCCACTCTATGATCCCTAAAGTAATAGAACACTTTTCTGCAAACTGAAATATTAGTTTAAAGTTGGTTTATGGAAATCTGGTGTTGCAAACTTCTAAGAAGTCTGCTTAGAGCTTAGAATGCTGACATCAGCAGACTATACATGTGGAAATACCCTAAATCCATAGCTAAACATCAGAAATAAAACAAAACCTTCAAAGAATTTTTTAAAATAAAAATATAGATAAACAAACCAAGTACTTCACAATTCAAGTGCAGGCATGCAGATTTTGGTGGACCATGGAAGTGAGTCAAGTCCCCTATCATTAAGCGGATTTTAGGCGCTTGCAGCTGTGTGGCCTTACATGATGCAATAATCTGAGCACCTCCGTCAGCATCACAGAATGTAAGTTCAAAGTCCATGACACTGGAGTCCACAGCTTATGCAAGTTGAAGAACATCAACACAAAAATTATATATAAAATATAAAAATGACTACCTATGATCTAGCTTGGGTCTCATAAGGAAATGTTAGGACCAAATATTGATCCATCAGTTTGTACCTTTTAGCTGTTTTACTTACTGGTACATGATCTATGTAGGACTCTAGACTGGTACATCTGTGCAGAAAGGGTAGTAAATGTCTTTTTTTTTTACTATTAAAACACATCTGAAGTTTTTTGCCAATGGTTGAAGAGTTGAATTAGGTGTGTTTAGGAAAAACCCTAAAAAAAATTATTACATGTTACTCTCCAGTACTGTGGAGTTTGACAGAGCACTGAGTCTTTTTACCACAGCTAAACAAATCACTCACAAAGACTTTCTGTTCTGCACCAACCAGAAGTGGACACAGGTCCGCAAGCACGTGCACTGCAACCAGTTTGTGTTTCTGTGGGTACTTCTCCAACTTTGCCTTTATGAAACTCAAATGTGTCACATTATCTCATGGACTAGGTAGCTAATGTCTTAGAAGTAAAACCCAGAACAGCCTACAGAAACATGGTTGATAGCTGGTTGAAGTTGCAATACAAGTAATTAATAATTCATGTCTGATTCTTCCATTTATGTCTATGTCTATTTTCATTCGTGTTGTCCTGGCAGTCATGTTGATGTGTTGTTCAACCCTACTGTTCACTCACCACAACACTATAGCAGCTAGTCTTTGGGTTACTTTCTAAATCTAGCACTGAGTTTGCTAGAACACATTGTGAAGGATTGCCTTTCTAGTGTAACGAGTGGTTTGTCATATCCTTCTTGTTTTGTTGCACTGATCTTGACTTTCTTTGATTTTTGACCCCTGTCTTTTGCCTGGCCTGTGATACTACTGTTATGGTTTTTGACTTTTGCTATGCCTTGCCTGGATGACCATTTTTTGTTCAACCGCCATGTTGATGTCTGACTTAGAAAGCCTTGTAGAGTTTGAATCTGGAGCTTCAGTGTTACACTTGCTTGCTAAACCCTGAAACTGAACTGACTGTGATTGTGAGATTGAATGATCATAGTAAATCTTTTACCGCAGCTGAGTCCATTCTCCTCAGTTCTTTACAGAATAGTTTGCCAAACATGGACTCAACGGAAACCAACTACATGTGCCAAGGAGCCATGCTGGAAACTCATGAAGCACTGCTCAAATAGATCCACAACACCCTCCAAGAACTTCACGTACGCTGTCTTTAACTGCCAGAGTGTCGTCAGCCAAACATTCAGAGGCGATGTCATTTCCTCCCCCTAATGCCAGTACCATTTGTGGAGCATTTTGAAGGTAATTCTGAACAGTGTCAATGTTTTTTTCTGGCAATGTTCTGGCAATGGGCAGCTAGATGGCCTAGTGAGTAGGGCATTGGCCCTGCAATAAGATGGTTGTGGTTTCAAATCCCAACTGCTAGTGTCACCACTTAGGTACCCTTTAGCAAGGTACTGTCCCCACACACTGCTCCCCTAAACGCCCCTAAACAAGAATTTCACATTGTTCACACTGTGTGCTGTGGTGTGTTCACGCATGACTATAAGGATTCTTAAATTAACTATAGCTTTTCCTTCAGATGAATCCGATATCACTTTTATGATCTCACTTTTTGTCTTATTAAAAAGAAGTTTTTGATCACCTCTGGAAAAAGGGCTGCAGAATGACTGGCTCAAGTTCAGCAGGGGAACAAATCTGCTGTCAGGTTTGTCCTCCAGTTTTGCATCCTGGTGGCTGCAAATAATTTTAAGGAGCCTGCATTAAAAATATTTACTTTTGAGACATGAAAAAATGAATTGAATACAGAACTAGCACGCTGAGGCGAAGACCTCGGTCTAACGAAAACTATCTGACGATCTATTAAGATAATCTTCAGTGGAAACTAATAAACTCAAGAGAATCTATGCAAATTTGTGACACTCGACTAAGCCAGGAAAAACAAAACACACAAAAGAATTTACCGATTATGTTTTTACTGTGTTGCGACTGACCACCAGCTTAATAACTGCCTGTTATATCTCAGCTGTAGATCTGAATATTCACAGTCGATAAGTACACCACACGTTTTCCATAGTAACTGCCAATTTGAATTTCACTGGAATTCTCAACATGTTTTCCTTTCTGCCCTCCTAGACGCGGAAACGTTTGCCCGGAAATGTTGACATAACACTCCTCAGTTTGTAAGGAATTCCTTGTAAAGAATACGTACCTTCTTTGAAAATTCATACTATAAATGGAGAAGGGGTAGTCACCTAAATTACTTTTCCGCTTAAAACGTGCATTGGATTGTTTAATGAGGAACACAGAGAGCTATCAGTTACAAATGGCCCTAAGAATTGTTCATGTCATACTGGATCACTAAGGCCCCCACTGTCTTCCAAGCATTCATTAATGAGGTTCTAGTGGAGGTCTTAAGGGTCTGTGTAATGATTTATATAGATGAATTTATCCACAGGATTTAGAGACCGATGTCCACCAAGTCAGAGCAGTGCAGCAGTGACTGTTGGATTACAAACATTTTGTTGAGACTGAGAAATTTGTTTTCCACCAAAACAATATCAGCTTCTTTAGATGCATTATTGATGAGCAAGGAGTAAGTATGGAACCTCTGAAAGTGCATGGAGGCCTCGACTGGCCCATTCCCCAATCAATCAAAGAGGTTCAAAGATTTTTAGGGTTTGCAAATTATGACTGACGTTTTTTATTCGAAATTTCAGTACTGCAGCAACTTCAATCATGTCTCTGCTAAAGGGTGTCCCCCGCAAACTACGCTTTACATCTGAAGCACAACAAGATTTCGATCGACTGAATGAACTTTTCACATCTGCTCTATTTCTTGTACATCCAAATCCAGAACTCCCCTTCTGACATCAACAGAAGGCATGAGTGCTGTGTTATCACAAAGACAAATAGAAGTAACTATTATATGGCAGATAAAGAACTTCTAGCTATCAAGTTTGCAGTAACTATATGGAGACACTGGCTTAAGGGGCAAAATATCCCCTTTTGATTTTGACTGACTACAAGAACCAACAATATCTTAAGGAGGCTAAAAGATTCAATCCCAGGCAGTCAAGATGGTCTTATTTGATTCCGTTTTACTTGATCTCACAGGCTAAAAAGAGCAAGTCTGATGTCCTTTAGCACTTTCCATCTCATCGATCTGTGTATCGTGGCACCTACTTACAAACCAACTTACAAAATGCACCTCCTACTGATACCATGACAGGTAAAAAAAATGTACAGTCCATCCGAATATTGTGAAGAACGAATTATGTGGATTCATGCTTTTTGAGCAGTTGGACATCCTGGAGTTAAACGGACTACCGAACGGATTCAGCTGAGCTTCTGGTGGCCAACCTTATTGGCAGATGTACAGGAATAAACTGGTAAATGCACCATGTGTGCCCACTCCAAACCCCCAACGCAAAGCCTCATAGACGACTATGCTCCCTGTATATTCCAACACAAACATGGTCCCATTTAGCTATGAACTTTGTTACTGATCACCCAAAATCATCAGGAAATACAGTAATATTTGTAATCATGGATAATTTTTCCAAAGCTTATTGTCTAGTCCCTTACCCTCATTCACCGAATGGCAAGTTGAGTTTTATGTTCTTCCACAAGAGATCATGTCAAATCATGGCACACAATAAGTCACGGGGGTGGAAAGCTTTTTGAAAAAGCTAAGATGTACCTTGAACTTGTCCTCTGGATATCACCCACCGACAAATGGTCAGACTGAAAGACATGCAGTCAAGAGCAACATCAATAGGCTAATATCTTCCCATGAGTAGAACTTGCTCTTGTACTATTTTACAACTAATTTGTCTCCTTTTGACAGCTTACAGTATTTAGTGGACTGGGAAGCGTATGGTCCTGAGGAACAACATTACAATCCAGCTCGGGATATATTGGATCCATCCTTGGTCTCTGACTTCCATCCAGACCACCCAGATCAACTAACACCACAACCACGAGGTCAGCCTCCATGTTTGTGATGTTCAGCACTGTTGCTTACTCTCCTAAAATGCTAGGGTGCCTGGTCATTGAGAACTGTGTTAATTAACGCCAGGGGGTCCTTCGACAGTAATGTAACATGAATTTTGGTGCTAGTCAAAACACACCCTAAGTCACTTACCTATTCTAACACAGTTGTAAATTCATGAAAACACAACTAAGCCACAGAAAAGGAAAAGGAAAACTCCCTCATTCATATGCCGTGTTGCTGCGTATTCTTCCACCAAACTAGTTCGCCTACATTGTCAATAAGTACAAAGCTAACAGTGTAAGCCGAGTGGGAGTGGAAGTGAGCATTGTAAACTTGAAACGTCGAGACTGTGGTAACCCGAGGACTCCCTGGACTTCTTGTATCTAGCACTATTTAAGGACTGAGTTTGGTAAAACACTTATTAAAGTATTGCCTCTCTGGTGTAATGAGTGGTTTATCATATTGCATTAATCTTGACTTTGTGCAATTTTTGACCCATGCCTCTTGCCTGGCTTCCGATACTTCTTTTAATAGTTCTGGACCTTTGCTATGCCTTCCCTGGATTATGTGTTTTGTCTAACCTCCATGTTGACGTCTGCTCCTGTCTGGTTTTGAAAGCCTTGTGGATTTTGAATCCAGATCTTCCATGTTGTACCTTTTTGCAAAAACCCTGAAACTGAACTGTGATTGTGAGATTGAATGAATACAGTAAATCTTTTACCGCAACTGAACCCACTCTCTTCATTTCATTACAGTTAATGAATGCAAACATACTATTTATGCAGATGCTTTTAAGGTTGTGGTTTATTAGTGTATAATGCTAATGAGCAGGACGTCTCACAAAATTTAAACAGCCAATCAACAACTGCCTGAAAATAAGTACGTATTTATGATAATACGTGTATTACCTACATTGGAAGATATTGCTTGTTTTGTGTTCAAAAACTCCAGAATATTTCCCCCGTTCTCCATCATTTACACTCCTGTAGAATATTCGCCCCCTTTACACTGATTAATTTGGTATTTGAGTATTCACCCTGAAGACTGTAAAGACAAAGGGTGGATGGAATGGTGGAATTTGTTGGAAAATGTTGGGTACAGGTTATTCCAAAAAGCCTCTGAGCTAAAAAAGGAGCATGACTTGCCTGTAGAATGAGCAGACAGGGAGAGATTGGTATATTCAGCACTGGAAATAGTGACTACAAGTCTTTAATCATGTAATCAACTCCAATTCTCTGTCCATGTTGCTCTTTATTGCAGAGCTATAAGGCAAAGCTGATAAAACCAGCAGTCCTGTTCCAACTGGTTTGGTGAACATTTTACACAGTAACAAACAATTCAGTGTTTGTATTCAAACAGCTGTGTAATTCTTTTATTCCCTGCATTTCCCTATAAACCACACTTTCTTTATTTAATTTACAGTATTTATCCTTTTAAATACAAAAACGTTTCACTTGTTTGTGACTATTTTTTGTTCTCACACTGCCAGTGTCTGTGTGTCTGTCTCCCATTTGTTGCTGTTGGTTGTCTCTGTCCAGTTTATCATGTGTTTGGTGCATTTAGCCTGGTGTGAGCAAGTGTCTATCAGCGTCCTCCAGGGACAATACTGCGGACAGACAGAAGGACATGAAGACAGACAGACAGACAGACAAGTAGACACACTATCTGTACATTGTGTCCAATAAATAAATTCGGTGTAAAATGTGACCTTGCGTCTCACATTTTTTGTCTTCTTCTAGTCAGCCAGTGGTGTTTGAGCATCTCAGCCTGCTGCAATGCTACTGGCTGACAACCAGGTGGACTTTGCTGCCTATGGAGTGGTAGACAGGGTAAGAGTTGATGAATGGGTTTTGATGTTCAGCCTTGGTGGTACACTTCCATTCAAAAGTTTGGATGGTGTAATTATATGAATCAAATTGGCTGTTTTATGCAGTTAATAGATTCTCATTTTTATCTGCTTTAATATTTGTTCAGAACTTTGCATATTAGTTGTATTCTACATTTTATTTTCTATATCTCTGTTCTTCATTCTGAAGAATGTGATTAAAAACACTTATTCCAAACTTTTAAATGGTTGTGTGTGTGTGTGTGTGTGTGTGTGTGTGTTTAGTCTCTCCCTCCAGTCCTGTCACAGTTCATCCCTTGAAGCCCGGACTGCAGGAGGGGGTGTGTCTCCTGTTACGCTGTTCTGGGCGATCGGGCGTATTCTGCCCTGCTGAGCGGTTTTCGGAGTGTGTGTCCGGTCCCAGTCTGTACTGACATCTTCATTGTCCCATATGGTGGAGGTTTCGGTGTCACTGAAGTAGCCTGGCTCTCCCGTGTAGTGTGTTGGGTAAATCAGCAGTGGCTCCACAGAGAACGCACGTAAATCCCTCTGCTCAAAGTGTGACATATACGCAGAGCTGAGAGAGAGAGAGAGAGAGAGAGAGAGAGAGGATGTTAAATGCTTTGAACACTGCAAATTTTTGGCCATCTGCATAAAACATCTTTGTGTTAAATGCTTGAGGATTCAGCTAAAGCAGTTAATTTAAATAATGATAAACATCAACCTCTAAAATGTAATTTATTATTGCGGATTTTTTCACTATCCACTTTTATTTCCCTGAGGAGGATTTGAATAGCGACCACTGGTGCAAGCGACCACAGATCTTAACATGTAAACAAGGTACAAGAACAGTAAGTATTTATGGATCTGGCAGGTCAAAGGGGCATGAGGAGGTCGCAAAATTAAAAAAAAGAGTAATGCAGCTCAGTATGAGGTTTCCCCATGACACTGGATAGGAAAATGATGGGTGTGTTAACGAGGTTAAGCGTCAAACATCCTTTCTTATGTTCAAAGTGAACTCTCAAAGATGCTCTAAACAAATAAGCTTCCAATGCCTGAATATTGTATTAATCAATGTCACAAGCTATTGGTTCATGATACTGAGTTATTCACAAAATTACACAATTTAACAGTTGAAGGATGTCATATGCACTAAAACATGTGCAAGATCTAATCTGGAAGGTGCCAGATCCTTTTAGCAGTAATGAAATTAAGCCTGGCTGGGGAACAAAGAGAATTAGATTTAAAGAGCCCATATTATATATTTTCTCTTGCATTTGATCTTTTCCTGAAATCTACAAAACAACATTTGTGTAGATCTAGGTACCAAAAACAGTTTTATTTTTATGGGAACAATTCCATCTGCGCTTTATCCTCTAGAATTAAAGAGGATTTTTCCTATGCCCATGGTTGTGACATCATAGTCATGATAAAATCAAACAAGCTGCTTTTGACAGCTTAATTGTCACATTCTGACAGTATGAACTGTGAATGGTATGTTTTGAAATATTACTAATGTTTGCACAATATATTAATCTTTTAAATTAAATCTTTATGTTATGAGTTTAACACAGTTGATAGGAATTGGACTCAGAGAGATTTGGGGTTGGATCTAAACACTTTAGAGCTCCAAAGCGGTCCAATGCTGACCCCTGATTTAAACAGAATTCTGTGGTAACACAAACACTATGGACAGACACTCAGGAAGGCACCTGCAAGTCATTGACTAACATTACTTTGAACTTGACCTTCATAATACCCCTCATAATAAGTAAAACGGTCTGTGAGTGCTGTGTAAGGCATTTAGGGGAAAGGCATTTAGTGGAGACAAAAAAATCCTAACACACACACACACACACACACACACACAAAATATCTCTCCATACTCTCTTCATACACCAGACTTGATGTATGCACTCATAATGTGGCTGAAAATGTTTGATTTACCGAGGCTGCGAACTACACATAGGACCACCATCATACTACTTTGCACACATGATCTAAATCCTAAGATTTAAGGAGTGCACTGAAATAATGGACCCATCTAGAAGCTCAAGACAAAAGAGAAAACATGATAAAGAGATATCAGTATCAATAAATGCAGCTCTTTCCCATTAAAATGTGTGCTTTGTGCTGCACACATCTTCTCAATCACCTGACCTTGAGATTTTAAACATAGAAAAATAGAAATAGTACTCTCTGACACAGATTTGAGGCGTGTTTCCCTGTTTAGACATGATGTGTGTGTTCACCACAATTTTTTCAAAAGAATGGGGAAAAATACTTGCAAAACAGGCTGCCACTAGCCTATTACTGTCACTGTTTCATTGTACCTCTAATTTCTTCACCTATTTTCTGCATTCTCCATGGTCAGGCCCCAAATATCGCCAGGTTTGGCTTATGTAGCATATAAGGCATAGTACATTGGACCCACAGTCAGTCCCACTACGTCTCTCTGCCATGAACTGTGGGTTTACAGTTTGTTTATCAACCCATGTATGTAAATGCGAAATTCCATGCACATTAAAGGGTACTTGAAGCGCATCTCTCTCTCTCTCTCTCTCTCAGACACATACATGCACACACGCAGAAGCCGCAGTATATTTGTGTAGTAATCCATCTGTCCTTTGCCCCTAGCCCAGCGAGCCCCAAGCCCTATCAATGGGATTGTTGTGCTACTACAGCAGGAAACGGGAAGTGCCATGCCTCTTCACATTCCTCAGAGAGAGAGAGAGAGAGAGAGAGAGAGAGAGAGAGAGAGAGAGAGAGCCTGACTTTCAGTCTCTGAGTGCTGAGAGGGCAACACAGAGCATGCAGGGACTCCACTCGTGAGTGTGGAGCAAATAAGTATTTCCCAGTGTTTCCAAGCACTCAGTTTGACCCAAGCCTGCTTCAGTATTGTAAACATCACACTTGGACACAGCTTGCTGTCTTTTGACATTTTCCCCAGTAATGTTTGATTTTTCACTGTTTTATAGCGTAAAACAGCCAGATACTGGGTATAATCAGCAATTTTAGGTTAATCAGGGTCTTTATTCAGTCTTCATTGGTGTGAAGAGCAGTAAAAAATAGACAGTTTTCATTTTCAGACTCTTTTGGCCCATAGGTGGTTATGGGTGTGAGTGCTCACATCTGAGCTTAGGCAGATTCCGAAATCGTTCACTTCCACCATCTGCAAACATAAGTTCTAAGATATAAGCAGCTTTCTGTTTAATCTGTTATTGCAAACCAACAAGAAAAACTGACCATACACTGTATACTGCTGTGTATGGTAGCTTTTGGATAATGTTAAATTCACAGAAGAAACTACAGCTTGGTACTTTTGATAAAATTTCAAAAATCTAATCTCATTTTGACCTTAGAACCAAAACGTCCACCAAACCTGATTAGAACTGATTTGTAGACAGAAAAAAAACCCACAACAAATGTGCAGAGCAGGGGAGCCTCCAGGACCAGGGCTGGGGAAACACTGGGTCAGAGAACAGAAAGAATGTACTTATACAACATGAGGAGAGACACTAGCACGATAGAAGGGAGTGTGGTGGCACAAGAACAGGGGAGAGAAGGTGGGCAGGGCAGTGAGGGTGAAAAGACAGGGATGTAAGAGAAAGATAAAGGAAAAGAGTGAGCAAAGATGAGTACAGTGGAAAACTGGTGTTCTCATTAAATAAAGTAAGTAACCTGTCTAACACAAGGCTTTCCTACTTGTATGTGTGAGGAAAGTCATCTGTTTCTTCAGGTTCGCTTTACTCCTTTAGACAGGTTTCATTGCTTGTGCTCTGCAATTTCTGGTCTGTTGTAGGATTTCTTAGAATTTTATTCTACACCAAAAGGATCCAAAAAGAGAAGAGAGTCTGCCAAACGCCGGTTCCTGTGCTGATTGATACTGGATGCACCAAAAGGTTGCAGTGTATGGAGGTGCTGTGTAGGGAGTTTTTTAAGCTGATGCAAGTTGTTTTTGTTACAATATTTTAATTTCTACTTCATTTATTGCACCAAAGTGCTAATACTTTGCACAAGTGTGTGTTTGGGACACTCAACACACGTCTGAAAGTAAGATAGGACACACAGCAGAGAAAGGCAGCTATTGTGTGGCCCCGCAGGTTCACCATACTTATACATATTCCCTGAACAATCCAGCCCTGTGTGCCTGACCCTCTCTCAGCAATGCAGGACAAAGAGGGGTGTGTGTGTTTCTGCATGTGTGCCGAAGGTGAGCTTTGCAGCATGAGCATGTATGATCAGACTTACAGACTTTATAGAGTGCCAGTATAGCATTTACTATAGGAATGACACTTTATAAAGACTTTATGTATGATACTTTATACATCCTCTATATACAGTGCCAGTTAAATTCAATGTTACTCACTTAATATTTACTAAAAAATCCACTCAATATTATTTGCTACCAAATAAACGTACAGGTTCTTCAACATTTGAGCCCCTTTATTAACCAGAATATGTCATATTTTTATTTATCACTACTGACCTACAAAAGGCCACCTAACATTATTATAATTATAATGTAGACCACCAGACAAATGTTAGATGTAAAAATGTGAGCTATTAAGAGACACCCAGTGGGATGAAACAGTTCCTATATTTTAAAGAAAACTTGTTTTATTTGATATATTTTATTTATAGTTGTTAAACAACTTTCTATTACTTAACAAGAATAGAAATAAAAGGCTAAGTGGTGTGGAAGAACTTTTGACTAGTGTGTACAGTCACAAACTACAGCTCCTGTGTTGTTGCAGTTTGTCAACAACCCCAATCATCATGACCACCACTTAATATTACTAGAGTACTGTACCATTCTAGCAGTGATAATGTTAAGATAGTAGCATTGTAGTGTGTATGGCACTTTCATGAGTGGTGTTACTGGGCTTTTTACTCACACAGCAGTGTTACTGCTATTCTAAAAGTGGTCCATCACCTAAACATGTCCAGCCAAGATTGGTAAAGAATGGTTAACACAAACTGCATCAGTATTTAGGATACAGTCCTGAACTGCACACTCACCAGTTGGAGCTACAAAGGAGAGGGTTTCTAAAGAAGTGTCTACAAATGAGTTTTATTTAAACCAGGATACTGGCAAACTATTAGTATGTCACTATATGTCAGTGTTTATTGCTGAAAAGTTTTAATTTGCCTCAGAGGGTGCTGGTATTCATTTTAGCTGTGCTAGGTAGCAGCAAGCTAAGAGTGTTGAAATAGCAGAAGTACATGGACATTTGATTTGTTACCAGACAATCAGGTAATATACTTTTTCCTTTGTGTACTGAGGTAATAATTTGTCATGTTTAGTTGAATGTTCAGGGTAGTTGCTGCCTTGAAGCTGTTGTTGTGTTAGCTTGCTATAGATGTACAAATTAACATTTAATTTAATTTAAATACAACCAGTAGGTGCTAGAAAGCTCATTTCATTGTTTCATCTGTTGTTCAGAAGGGTTTTTCAATTGTAGTCTTGTATGAGAGCTATTGATGGGTGCTAGGTTTTAGTTACTGGCTATGACCAGCTGTCACTACCCTCCTTCAATTTATCCACCCATCCATCCATCTATCCATATCATTTGAATATTCGCACAAGCATCTATTTGACCACTATCAACTATCTATGCATTGATATGCCACCCGTCCATCTACTCATGGATGGAACTACTGATTGCTGTATCATTCATCTATCTGTCTATCTATATTTACAGTATCTATCCAGCCATCCAAATATTTACACAAGCGTCCATGAAACTACTCTGTGAACTACATGTGAATGCATAGGTCATCCATCCCTAAATTTACCCACCAATTCATCCAGCCATTTATCCTTCCATTCATCCAACCATCCATCCATCCACCCATCCATCCATCCACTAACCATACCCAAACCCTTCATCTTCTCCATCATTTCCTTCCTTACTTGGGGTGTTTGTTGAACATGACTGGCAGAAATTCGTCCACAGGCAGCATCTTGCTGAAGGGCTGTGCAGACAGCAGTTTGTGTGCCCCCTTCAGGGACAGAGCGTAACCTAGAGTCCAGTACGAATAATCAGCCTCCACCAGGTTATCCACACCCTCCACTGACACCTCTGGCTGCGCTACCTGCATCCGCTTTCGACCAACATAACTACAGAGAGAGGGAGAGAGAGAGAGAGAGAGAGAGAGAGGGAGAGAGAGAGAGAGAGTGGGAGAGAGAGAGAGAGAGAGAGAGAGAGAGTACATGTAGAAGTGAGAGAGAAAAGTACAGTAGACAGACTGATATGGTCAATGTCATGTGGCACAAAAGAGAAGGCATTGTTCTACATTTGCATGGGGTCCTGTAGCTGTAATTAATGATTACATTCAGTTAACCAATGAACTGACTAATTGTACCACTATGTTTGCTATTGTTTCCCTTCACTAAGTGGTGCCACCTGTCAATGAAAAGGTATGGATCTATCAATGAAAAGGGATGGAAGGAGTGCGTGTGTGTGAGATAATATTTGGTCAATGGTGGTCCTATGGTGGCCTTTTTCCATTGATAGAGATAATAGGCTGATAAATTGTGCAGCAAAAGATACAAAACTGAGTGCTAGACGGTAAGTGTTTCTGATAACAAAAACTTACATAAGGTCCCAGTCCAGCTGAGTTTTCTCCACATCCTCCATGATGGTCTGCAGTCTCCTCTTAAACTGGGGCTCAAATCTGACATCGTCTTCCAGTACTAACACATGCTGTAGGCCCCTCTCCGCCACCTAACACAGACACACACACACACACGTAAAGTTTCATGCATGGTATTCTGTAAATAGCAGATTTGGAGGTCAGCAGAGAGAATATCTGTGTGGGTTAGGGTATATTTGTACCTGTGTCCATACAGAGTGGTGGCTAAGAAAGCAGCCGATCTCTCCTCTGGTCAGAACACGGCCTGAATATGGGTCCTTGTAGTCCGGCATCATCTCGATACCCAGAGCCCGCAGCTGGGACGAGTTCAAAGCCCTATGAGAAAGAGAAAGAGGGAGAGAGAGAGAGAGAGAGGGAGACAGGTGTGATGGAAAATATTTTAGGCCTGTGTGACTGAGACTTTTTATGCTCAGACTGTGTGACGTACTTGCCGTCCACAGCGCTAGTGAGAGTTGCCTCCACCCCCAAAGCTTCCAGAGTGTTCAACATCCTCTCCCTCCGGTCTAACCTCCTTTTCAGATTAATCAGAAATATCTGAGAGAGAGAGAGAGAGAGAGAGAGAGAGAGCATGAACATGATGAAGGGTGTGTAAAGGAAGGAAATAGAGAAAGGAAACAACAGGGTCATATCAAAGGCAAACACACAGTCAGTGGGTCTGTGAATCAGTTAATGAGCCAGTCTATCAGTCAGTGAATCAATCAATGAGTCGTTAATTAGTGATTCAGTGAATCAGTCTGTGAGCCAGTCAGTCAATCTATGAGAGTAAAACAGTCAGTGAATGATTTGGTCAGTTGGTGAGTCAGCAAATCAGTTGGTGAGTCAAATAATGAGTCTGTGAATCTGTCAGGCAGTCAGTAAATCAGTCAACCAGCCAGCGTAGAGGTGGACATGGTGCTTTGGTTTGTTGATGGGACGTCAGTTGTATTCATTTGTTGATGAGGGGGTGGGTGGATCATGTAAATCACAGGAGATTTACAGAAAAAAAAACAAAACAGTACAACAGTGGGAGAAATGTCTAAAGTACAGGAGAGACCCAGAGAAAAATCAGAGGGTTGACAGGTCTAGTAGTGGGTAGTCTTTTGAGATTTTGAGAGAGTCAGTCAGTGAGTCCAATGACTTAATAAGTCAGTAATTGAGTCAATCAGTCAGTGAGTCAGTAATTCAGACAATCAATGAGTCAGACAGTTAGTCGGGAAGAGGGCTCTTCCTCTCTCACCTCACTGAAACCCATCTTGTCCTGAGGCTTCGGAGGAATGAACAGCAACTCTGAAGGTTTAATTCTGTGGTTAACTGCAAAGAAAAACACAGAAACATCGTTCTGCATGTTGTGTTCATAAAAAGAGCAGAAGAAATGGCTAAGAGCTTACACATCTTGCATGTCATTTATGTGAAAAATGCTATAAAATGCAAAGCTGTATAAAAAGATTAAAGAAAGAATATTATATACTTTTACGTTCTGTGCGTATGGATGTACTATGTGTAAATGTAGGCGAGTGCCAATAAAGGCCTTGCAAGTTTAAAGTTTGGAAATGTGTACATATGTGTGATTGTATGTGTGTGACAGAGTTTGCCTCTGTGTGTCTTACTGAGTGCCTCAGCGATGGTGTGTGTGAAACTCTCTTCTTCATCCTCCACACTCTGATGGGCCTTTAGAGGGACAGGCAGGAAGCCATAGTGCTCCCTGTTACACACGTACATCTGTACATCTACACACACATACACACACACACACACACACACACACACACACACACACACACACATCAGACTATTACGCTTTTAGACTGTTGCATCAACATATAATGGCAAGTTCAAGAAAATTACTAACGACCACAATAATGAAGTTCCAGTGTACAATATATAAATATGAAGTACTTGTAAATACATCCATTAAATGTATTTGTTTGCTTTCTTAAAAACAAAAAACAATACAAAATACAATGTCTTAAGTCTGAAATTGGGACTGTTTAATTTTTTTTAAATAAACTTTTACATTTCAGCAAATTTGAGTTGAGCTTAGTCATAGCAATCATACAGAGTAAAGTGGCGAACTGGGTTTCTATAACATTGTCTGAACATGAGGAGGACGGCCATGGAAGCAGCAGCAGAAGCAGAACAATGACTATCCTTTTCTTTTTGCATTTTTTTCCATGTCCAGTTCCACCCACCATCTAGAGACCCATCAATCACAGGATGCTGTCAATGCTGGGAGAGTGGCTTCTCTGAGACACATGAATTGCCACTGCATCTTTTCAGACTGTCATTGAACAGCTTAATGCTTAGAGAAGAAATCTAAATGCCAGTTCTGAAGTTAGCAATGCCCTTTATTTAGACCTGTCATTACAGTTTTTCTCAGTCGCTTTCATGCAATTTCCTAATCAGAAACACCATTCTCACCTCTCTTAATGCAGTTCTCAAAACAGGATCACAGTCTCCCACACAAATTAGCATTTCTCATCTGACTTTGACAATTCATCAAAACAGTTCATGCATTCATCACTGAGAGCTGCAGGTCTCTCGCTCGCTTTGATACTGTGGCACAATGCATTACTGTCATCAATCAAATCATTTTAAACTTCTTTCAGGTATGTAGTAAAGAGTAAGGCCAATCACACACTGTCAGTGGTAACAATAAAACTGGTCTTCAATTGAAAATAAGTAGAATTATATGTTCTCTGATAAGAATTGAAAAAAAGAGAAACACATGTTTACAATCTTATATCACAGGAGCATGTCATGCCTCTAAATTGCACACACAAGCAGATATGTAGATGCTCAGGTTCCGCTCAGGTTCCACTCAGTGCATACTGCTGAAAATGGAGCAGGAAGTTGTGAGAAGGCGTGAGGCTCGAATGGCAAGAGGGAGAGGAGCATGCACAGGATAAAGAAGGGTTCACGGAAGACAACCGGGTAGATATCAGAGGGTCACTGCAGAAATACAGGCAACAATTGTAGACCATGTCAGTCATGGCATGAGCTTAGCCTCAGAACAGAAAATATCAGGTGTGACATGGATGCAATGATGTGGTCTAACAGGGAAGAGAGGCTGCCCTTGAGGGACTTCACAGCACATCTGTGTTCCCCTGCTCTAATCCAGGGGGGTGTAATTTGGTGCAGGTGCTTTCTCAGTTATAGTAATAATCTGTAAATGTACAAATGTTTCATGTTACATTTTATTCTGTGTTGTGTTTTTTTTCTCTACATTAGATTTGAGTGTAGATTTACTGAAAAGATTAAAACATTTGCTGATTAAGTCGCGATGCACTGGTGAAAGTGTTTTATTCATGTGCCACAGTGTTGAAGTGATTGACTGATGTTGTATGTTCTGACACGCCTGCACAAGGTTTTGATTGTTTTAGTGGCTTCTGCACGGGTGACTCAGTGTTGGGAGAAATGCATGAACTGTTTTGAGAACTGCATTAAGAGAGTGGTGAGAATGGTGTTTCTGATGAGGAAATTGCATGAAAGCGACTGAGAAAAACTGTAATTCTGCACTGAAGCCACAGAGCTAATGTCGCTAACATAGACCGTACTTCTCCAGACCGCACACCTCAGAGCCTGAATGTTATTTATTTTCCAACCTATCCCTGTAAAAACGAACAATTCTTTGAAATCAGATCTTCCTCAGATCTCATTCTGTTTTTATTTTACTGAAGGAGAAAGTTGGGTGATAGAATTTGACTTTTATTTCATCTCTGACCCCCGTGACCCTCAGGCCAGATGACTGACCTGCTGTACACAGAGAAGGACCTGGTGACATCACTGAAGGATTACATCAGAGCGGAGGAGAACAAACTGGACAAGGTTAAACAGTATGTATACACACACACACACACACACACACACACACACACAGGCTCCTTCAGTCTCACTACACACTCAGGTCCTTTAGATGCATCATAAATACTAAATCACACTTTTCTTCACTTTAAAATCAGTGTGAATGGGGAGTCATAACACACTCTCATTTCACGCTGTGTTGTATTTCCAACCTGGACTTCAAAGCGGGTCTCAGAGATGTTACCATGAACATGGTAGTACTGCTAAATATTATTTTACCCCGCCCACTAATCAAAAATTAGAAGACTTTTGACATAGTCAAAAATCAGAAGAGGTTTAGAGGCGTAACATGTTTATCTGATATTATACTGAAATTAGATAAACTGGTTTTGTTATGACAAGGAACATGGGATTAAGGCTGAGTTTAATGTCAAATTGATTTCATTCACTGACAGGATACTTACATATTCTTACGTATTTAAATTAGGTAGATGGAAATAATGCATAAATAAAGTTGTATAAGACCCTGTAAAGAGAAGGTAAACAGTTTTATAATGTGCAAAATAGAGACAGATCTAATCAGAGAAGTATTTTCGTATTATTTGTATTTTTTATTATTAATATTATTTAAATTGCAGAAATTTTAAATGAAACAAAAGGGTTAAATGTCCATCACTACATTCGTAATTACTGATTCACACACTGTGTGTGTGTGTGTGTGTGTCAGGTGGGCAGAGAAGTTGGACTCCTTGACCTCGACGGCAGTGCAGGATCCCGAGGGCTTCCTGGGGCACCCGGTCAACGCCTTCAAACTGATGAAGAGACTGAACTCGGAGTGGACCGACCTGGAGAACCTGGTGCTGAAGGACACCACGGATGGTGAGTGTGTGTTTGAGTGTTCAGGTTTATCAGTGTTCAGGTATAGACACAGAGGAACATAGAGTTTCTCTCTCTCTCTGTATCTCACACTCTGTCTCTCTCTCTGTATCTCCCTCTCTGTATCTCTCTTTCTGTCTCTCTCTCTGTCTCTCTCTCTCTGTCTCTCTCTCTGTATCTCTCTCTGTCTCTTTCTGTATCTGTCTCTCTGTCTCTCTCTCTCTCTCTCTCTCTCTGTATCTCTCTCTCTGTATCTCTCTCTCTCTGTCTCTCTCTCTGTATCTGTCTCTCTGTCTCTCTCTCTCTCTGTATCTCTCTCTCTGTATCTCTCTGTATCTCTCTCTCTCTGTCTCTCTCTGTATCTGTCTCTCTCTCTCTCTGTATCTCTCTCTGTCTCTGTCTCTCTCTCCCTCTGTCTCTCTCTTTATCTGTCTCTCTCTCTCTCTCTGTATCTCTCTCTCTGTCTCTGTCTCTCTCTGTATCTCTCTCTCTGTGTCTGTCTCTCTCTCTCTGTGTGTGTGTCTCTCTCTCTCTCTCTCTCTCTCTCTCTGTGTCTCTCTCTGTATCTCTCTCTCTCTGTGTATCTTTCCTCCTCTCTCTCTCTCTCTCTCTCTCTCTCTCTCTTTCTGCAGGGTTTATCTCTAATCTGACGGTACAGAGGCAGTACTTTCCTACAGAAGAGGACCAGACTGGAGCAGCTAAAGCTTTGCTCAGACTGCAGGACACATACAAGCTGACGGCCCACACCATCTCCGCAGGAGACCTGCCAGGTAAGTGTGTGTCTGTGTGTGTGTATGTGTATGTGTTTTAAAGTTTGTAAGCAATCAAGCTCAAGCTTTGGAGAATAAAGGAACAGTTCTGCACATTTGATTTATCTGAAAATAAAGGGAGTGTGGGTGTGTGTGTGTGTGTGTGTGTGTGTGTGTGTGTGTGTGTGTGTGTGTGTGTGTGTGTGTGTGTGTGTG
>JBBPCY010111185.1:0-18925 GCA_037974405.1 Brachyalestes nurse | reverse complement strand
GGCAGGACAACTCCCTGCAGTGTTAGCATTAGCCATGCTAGCTAGCGTTAGCATGCTAGCTAGCGGTGCAGAGTCGACTAGTGCCTCTGAAGTCGACTTTTGTGTTAATGCCCTAATATATATATATATATTTCTGAAGCGGGGAATAATATCTAGTTCTATTCCATCTCTATAAATATAAATTAATATAGAAATGTAAAAGTATTGGACTTTAAACATTAAATAAGCATCAATGATTCTGTTTCCATGCATAACACTAAGATACAGAGACTCAGTGTGAAACTATATCTATATCTATTCTCCGGGTAAGATTTTACTGCAAGATCCCGAGGACAGGGATCCCCAGCTCTGCTTCTGGACGGCTGATGTCCAGTGGAGTTTGGTGATTTACCTGCTCCAACACACCTGGTTTAACTCACTTGCCAAGTTGAGTGTGTGTGTTTGAGCAGAGAACCAAAGTGTGCTGGACACTGACCCCTCAGGCCTGGAACAGTGTGCAAACTGTGCATCGACAGATATGTACACTTGCAGGGTAGAGCTACTAATGAAGTGGCCAGTGAGTGTCTGAGAGGGACCCTAAGAACAACAAATGGCTTTATTTAGGTGTGTTTAGTAAACCCAACTGCTGGACTGAGCCATGGCCTGTGCTCAGCAGCAGCTTCTTGGTATTTTGGTGATATTTACAGAAGTCAAGCATAAACAGCTAATTCCAAAATGCGTCCTGTCCAATTCCACATGACCTGTCATCAAAGTCCAGTCTTTATAGCCTGGCTAGAGGGAGCAGACTCTTCTATCTAATAGAGGCAGTTTAAAGAGAGGCAGTCTGAGAGAGGGTATTTAATAGAGGCAGTTTAAAGAGAGGCAGTCTGAGAGAGGGTATCTAATAGAGGCAGTTTAAAGAAAGGCAGTCTTAGAGAGGGTATCTAATAGAGGCAGTTTAAAGAGAGGCAGTCTGAGAGAGGGTATCTAATAGAGGCAGTTCACAGAGAGGCAGTCTGAGAGAGGTATCTAATAGAGGCGTTTAAAGAGAGGCAGTCTTAAAGAGGATATCTAATAGAGGTAGTTTAAAGAGAGGCAGTCTTAGTGAGGATATCTAATAGAGGCAGTTTAAAGAGAGGCAGTCTGAGAGAGGGTATCTAATAGAGGCAGTTTAAAGAGAGGCAGTATGAGCGAGGATTTTGAATAGAGGTAGTTTAGAGAGAGGCAGTCTTAGTGAGGACAGAGGTACTTTTCTTTAAAAAATAATAGGGGCAGTTTGCGGAAAAAAAGAGTTTACACTTTCAGCATAATTACACCATAAAAATTGGACTAAAACTCTGTTTGCATTTTGACGTATTTACTCCCATCTATTCGTATGTGACATTGTTTCATGTTCTCCACGGTTTGTGTTGTTGATGTGTACCATTGGAGCAGGTACTGTGGCATTGCCTGGCTATAACCTTTGATCATAAAGCCATAAAACTGGCTGCCAGTGTTCTAAGACCACCACAGTGATATTTACAGAGGTCAGGCATGAACAGCTAATTCCAAAATGCGTCCTGTCCAGTTCCTCGTGAACTGTCATCAAAGTCCAATCTTTATAGCCTGGCTAGTGCGAGCAGGCTCTGACTTTTCTTCTCCACCTTTGTTGGCTGTAATGGACTTTTGGTGGACTGGGAGTACCGGGAAGTTTAGTTTGTGCACAGTTTGGGCAGTTTGGGAAGCATAACGGCGGCGCAGCAGGTAGCGTAAAACAGTATCATACTGGTTTTAACTGTAAGGCTTTTTTCTCAAGCTTCTACTCACAGCTGGGCTCCAGCCCTGGCCTTCCACACAATCCTCACAACGCCTGCTGCCTTCAGCAGCGAGCGCTAAGAGGCGCGAGCATTTCCCAGGCATTCGGAGTGTGTGTATGTGTGTATGTGTGTATGTGCGCCTTGCTCTTGATGTCTGTGTTAAGAGAGCCATGTCCAGGGAAAGGGCAGTTTCTGAGCTTTAGGCCTCATGCTGTGTTGCTGTTCATGTTTGAATTGTCACGGCATTGACCCGGCATCGCCACACACTGGGTCCTGCTCACTGTAGTGAGAGCAGAAAAGCCTGCAGGAGCTCAACACAGACACACAAACAAACACATGCAGTGGTGCTTGAAAGTTTGCTAACCCTTTCGAATTGTCTATACAAATTTGTTCGAAAACATCATCAGATTTTCCTAAAAGTCGAGTAAACACACGAGACAAAAATGATATCTCTATATTTATTTATTGAGTGATAAATAAATGATCCAATGTTACAGTTCTTTGAGTTACAGAAGTATGTGAACCATGGGCGCCAGAACCATTATAGTAGTCCCCCCCACTTTTCCTCTCTGGATAACAGTCGAGACGTAGAGAGCAGTGCCCCCCCCTTTTTTGCGTTACATATTTGACCTATGTCCATGTGAGTAATTACCTGTGAAGTGATACAATATGTACAAAGAGGTATAAGAACAGAAAAGAAGAGCAAAAGACAGGTGGGGTCTCTAGTAGTGGTGGAATGTAACAAAGTATTTGTACTTCGTTACTGTACTTCAGTACATTTTTACGTATCTGTACTTTACTCAAGTAAAAATAATAATGCAAACTTTTTATTTAACTCCATTACATTTTGCGGTAATTATCTGTACTTTCTACTACATTTCTACAGTTTATTCCTTTAGTCGTTACATTTTATGAACACAATTTCCTCAAAATCTTGAAAAAATAGTTGGCCTATTGCGTTCTGCCGTTGTTCGCCATTTCCTACCAATCAGGTGGCTGTATTAGCTCCAATGATGGCAGAGCGCGTGTCTATTAGCAGCAGGAGCTGGTAGACTGTTCTGATTTCAAAAAGACGAGACATTCAACATGGACCCAGAGCCAACATCGACTAAGCGTGAGCACGAGCCCTGCAGCTCTGAATCAGAAAGAAATCTTTGGCCGTATTTAAGAAAGTTATTTGAGTTCAAAGGAGCAAAGAATGAGTCATTTCAGTGTATCTCATGCCTGCCTCAACCCAAAGAATTGTTGGGATTTAAAAACTCCCCTTTAAATTTGAAGAAACATATAGAGGTAAGCTATGCTATGGTATGCTGTGCTTTTGGGTCTGTTATGACATGTTATGATACTGTAATCTAGCGAAATGTATGTTGACATACAGAAATGGTATCAAAATCACACCAGTGTAGTTATTTAGTGTAGTTATGCAGTTATTTCTTTAACACGGTGGTAGGATAAAACTGGTTTATCCATTGTGTGAGTACTTTTACTCAAAAAAATACTTGAAAGTAAATTTAAAAGTAAGTACTTAGTACTTTTACTTAAGTAAGATTGTTGATGTACCACTTCTGCTTTTACTTGAGTACATATTTTGCAGGATATTTGTACTTTTACTTAAGTACTAAGCTTCAGTACTGGCTCCACCACTGACTGTCACACATCCTTTTTACAGAAAAAAAATGGAAACATACTGAAACTCAAACGTTACTGTACAGAACAGTCTTACTGCAAGTACACCTACCTGTTTTCCTCCCTGAAGGTTCTGATGATGGAGTAAAGCGACTCAAATTCGGCTGTACTTGTTGCACAGCTCACTCATAGTCATACCATGGACAAGGACATGGTCAACTATTTCATCCGAGACAGCTTGTCTCCTCGCCCTTGCTCTTCCTCTTCCTTGTTGCTGTCGTCCTCAACCTCCTCCTCCTCCTTCTCCTCCTCCTCCACCACCTCCCCCTCCTCCCTGGTGTCCTAGACCTCCTCCTTCTCCTCCTCCTCCTCCTCCTCTCCCTCTTCCTTCACCATGTCCTCCTAATCTCGTTCCTCCTTCACCACATCCTCCTCCTCTCCCTCCTCCTTCACCACATCCTCCTCCTCTCCCACCTCCTTCTCCACATCCTCCTCCTCTCCCTCCTTCACCATGTCCTCCTCCTCTCCTTTCTCCTTCACCACATCCTCCTCCTCAACCTCCTCCTCCTCCTCCTCTCCCTCCTCCTTCACCACTTCCTCCTCCTCCTCCTTCACCACGTCCTCCTCCTCCTTCACCACGTCCTCCTCCTCCTCCTCCTCCTTCACCATGTCCTCCTCCTCCTCCTCCTCCTCCTCCTCCTTCACCACGTCCTCCTCCTCTCCCTGCTCCTTCACCACGTCCTCTCCTCCTCCTCCTCAACCTCTTCCTTTGCATCTCTTTGGAGACATTGTTTCAAACCTAAATGAGCTGACTTTGGCCCTTTTATCTATCCATCAAAGTTTCTGATTTGTGTGTGATAAATTTTGACTCCTAGTGTTTCCAATTGGTTAATTGTGTGCTAATTGAGCTCAAGCTGTGCTGACCTAAGTTAGCATTACTGAATGCTAGTGCTTTCTAAATGAAAACATGGTGTAAGCGCTGAAAAATGTAGGAATTTGTGTGTAGAGTTTTGCAGTAACAGTTCACCAAATCTGACTCATGAGTTAAAGCAGGGGAATAGTGTTTATAGTTCAGGGAAATGGGTGTGCTTTTTGAAAAATAGCATTATGGTTTTGAAATTTTAGTTCAAAAGATTGGTTATAGTGTTTTAGCAATCAAGAAAAACTGTAATTTGCCAGGCAAATAGAGCAGGTCTCTTTCCAAATTCCTGACGAGAGTGCTGCTCTAACACAGGTTACATGGGTTTTTACATCTGCTTCAAGCATAAGCTAATGGTATCAGTTTCTGCTCCGGGGTCATTTGAGGCCTACTCTGCCTATGTGTGTGTTTACTATGGAACATGCTGATTCGAGAACATTTGAAGAAGCAAGAGCTAGGCTGGCTGTAGCTCTTCACACCTTGCTCTGATGCCTAACCACCTCTCATAGTCGCTCAAAGCTTTGTGGTCTCAAGATTTTCACACCTTTCTTAGTTGATGCTATTTCACACACACTACCCCTCCACATTTTTATTCAAGATACAGAGACAAAAATACAAGATACAAAGATAAATGTGATAGACTATATTAATATGATTGTGTAAGACATTATGTAATTACAAATGTGAAAATGCACTGCAACCGGCCAAACATTATATTTTCCCCCACATTATTCTACTTTTTTGGTTATGGGAACTGTTAGTAGATGTCCACATCTTTCTTCTTCAACTAGATTCTATTATAATTAGCTCCTGAAAATATCACTAGAGGAAAAATGAATGTGAATATGAAATAATAGCATAATACGCGTTGATGTCCAGAATCAAGAATTCAGGTGGTCAAAAATCAAGAAGTACATAAGATGGTAACTTGGTGGAAGAAGCGTCCCATTGTAATATATTTATTATTATCTTTCTACATTATCATCTATTTAATATATGTACAATGATAATAACAAGAATAAGTATTATTAGTAGTAGATGTAGGAGTGGTAGTAGTAGCAATAGAAGAAGTAGTCATTGCAGTAGAAATAGCAGCAGTAGCATTTGTTGTAGCAGTGTCACGCCCCCAGTCCATAGGGACTCTTATTTTGACTGGGGGCGTGGCAGCGGTATAGTTGGCCATGACAGCGATAGGTGAGTCGGCGATCATGATTAGTCATCTGTGAGTCTCAGTAGAGACATGTGTTTGTAATACTGTGATGCTGAACACGGTCAGTTCATCTAGTCGGACCCAGTCCTACCTCTTTCCACTCAGTTTGTCTAGGTTTAGCCAAAGAAATGAGCAAACATGAACCTTACATGTGAAAATCAGATGTCTGTTCTTCAGTTAAGCTTGCAAATGCAAAAAATGAGCTGGAGTAGAATAGTTTGAAAAGAGTGAGCAGCTCCCCCCCTTTTGTGCTTTTTGACCGACGCTTGTCCATCTGTCCAGTCACGTGTCAAGAAAGCAGTTCTGTGTAAATCAGCCTCAGCCATCCAATCTAGGGTTGATGTCCCAGGACGGCCGTGGCTTTACCATATCTAGTTAGTTTAGAGATCACAATAAAAACGCCGCCCACGCAGCGGTTGTGACTGGATGAACCATGCAAACCCTTGGCCTCCCATCGTTCGGACACTCTTGCCTCCAGTGATCTGGGCTGCCACAGATAAAACCCTTCAGACCACTGGTCACTATCTGGCTAGTCTTGTTGGTTCAAGAGGGAGAATTAGAATGTGTTGGAACATTAACGTGGTATGGTGGTGGTGCATTGGGTGGTGGATAGTATGTTTGAGTCTTAACTTCAGTTAGTTTGTCTCTTTCTACCGTCAGTTTAGTCAGTCCCTCGTAATTCTGCTTCCTCTTTCCAACCTTTAAAAACCCCATCCTTCCATCTGCAAAGACTTTACTGTGACTCTTTTTCTATTCCTTCTGTCCTTTTTCTCACATCAATCTTTTCCTTCACTATTTCTAACAGTTTGACACTGAAACTACCCCCACTTGGAAATGTAAATTTATTGATTCCTTTGGTCAAAACTATGGAATTAACTGCCTTATCACCATACTTGTCACGCATATACTGCTCAGGCTCGGGACTTTCTCAGACTTTCAAGAATATGGTCCCTTGGTCACTTCTTCAAACAACTTTTTTTAATTCTAGAGGCGTCCCCCACGGGTCATGGAATCAGCTTTGGCCCGGTCTTCTTGAACACCATGTGAGGTCCTACACAGGCAACCTCTGAACACGACCTCAAACCCGGATCCCTTGGTCAACGTCTGAGAAAGTTCAATACTTCAGCTCTTTTTCTTTCTTATTTATTTTTACCCGTGTGAATGACATGGGTTTTGATGTGGTTACATGTGTTTTTATTATCTGCTTTAAACATAGTTTAATGGTATTGGTTTGTACACTGGGGCATGTGTGTGCATACAATGGAAAATGTTGATGTGAGAACATCACATTTTGTACGAGAGAAGCCAGGACTAAGCTGATGGCCACTCTTCTCGCCTTCATTCTTCTCGCTCATCATTCTGTGGTCTAGAGGGTTTCACACCGTCCCGAGGTGATGCCATTTTACTCACACTACCCCTCCACCCCCGGGCTGACTTGGCCTTACAGGAAATTCAGACCATTTCATATCATAGATATAATGTGATAGATTAAATGAATATTAATGTATAAGACACTACATGAGTATAAATGTGAAAAGGACACCACAAAAACTGGTTAACTAGTCAGTTTTCCCCCACAATGCAGAGGGTCTGTTTCTCTTCCAGGTGCCAAGGGAAACTTGTTAGAGAGCATGGCATCATGAACTCTGTAATACTAGGACATTTAAAATTACCTGGCCTCTGCCAGAAAACTGAAAATGGACCATCACTATCTTTCAGCAAGATAATGATCCAAATCAACACAGAAACGGTTCAGCAGATACAACTTGAGGGTTGAGCTGAGAGTGCATAAGAGAGGACCCAGGACTATAGATGATCAAGAGCGAGGGTATCCAACTCCGGTCCTGGAGGGCCATGGTCCAGCACATTTTGGTGATTTCCCTGCTGAGAAACACCTGGTTCACCTCCCCAGTTAAATGTCAGGTTTGGTGAATGTGTTTGAGGAGAACTACCATCAAACTGTGCTGGACACCGGGACTGGAGTTGGACTCCCCTGATCTAGAGAAACTGTGCAAAGATGAATGATCAAGGATCCCTCTCTGTATTCTCCAACCTTGTGTTATGTTATAGCTTTAAACACAGTGATGGGCGGTAGCGCCGCTACATGTAGCGAAGCTATTCGTTTAACTACATTTTCCAGTAGCTTGCCTGTGGTGTGGCTGATTTCTGAATCAAATAACTTTCCAGTAGTTATGTTATTTTTTTGATCAAGTAGCGATGAAGCGTCCACAAAAGCTACAATTTCTGGACATGTCTGAGAAAAGCAGAGGTTTACTCTGCAGTATGGTTTTGAAACGCAACAATCAGACAGAAATAAAGCATGTTCACGCACGACCTTCTACTCTGCGAAACACACATGCGTAACTAGCACTAGCGGCGAGTGACACACAACGCACACAGCACAAGAGGATGGAAGAAGGAGAGACAGGAGGAGAACAAGACGAGCAGTCCATTGACGTCACACTGTGGCCTTATCTGCAAAAATATATGACACTTGTTTAATCGACAGAGAACAAATATGTGTTTAGATGTGTGCTTTGCAATCCCAAGACCAAACTGTTGTCTATGTCTAAGACATCTAACACCATCCTGAGAACTCACATTCAGGTGACTCTCATTTCCCTACTGCAGCAGGCTATAATGAAATGTGTGTGTGAAAAATACCCTGCAGTTTGACTTAAAGTGTTAGAAATTAGCGAAATAAATTAGCAGGGGGAAACTAGCCTATAAATGTGGCGGTACTAGCCTGCCTAAGGGCTTTGACCGGTCTCTGGTCAAAGTGTTTTTAAAGCTTAGGCTACATGTAGTTTTTATCATTGTAAAATTAGATAAACATAGGTGTTTTAATCAGTAGGCTCCAGTTATTTAGATATTCAGAGTGATGTTCAAGGCCTTAGGGCAGGGGTCTCCAGCCTATTTTTCTCTGAGAGCTTTGACAAAATCAATGTGGCCAAGAGCTACTCTACAACTATTTCACATCAACATTGATCTGTTATTGATAGTAGGTGTTACATCCTTTATCATCCTCACTTACAGTACAGCACAAACACTCTAAAGTGTCATTTAAATTTGTGGAGAAAAAAATATTTTAATTAGGCCTATAACTTCGTTGGCCCCTTTATTTTCCAGAGTTATGTGAAATCTGATGAGCACTACTAACATCAACTCTCATCAGAGAGCTGTAGAACTGGGATATTCTCATTTTATAGCTACCAGACAGGAAGTTTACACAAATATATTATAAGACTTTATAAGATTTACATTTCATTTGACCCTTAGTAGAGGTAATTTTAAGCAGTTGGAGACCTCTGACCTAGGCCTACTCAGTTTAGTTTTTCTGGGAAGGCCTGATTAACTTACCAAGGGAAATATAACCCTAGTCCTTAACTTACCGCAACCACACAGTCAAAAACATAATCATGAATCAATAATTCATTTTCAAGGTCCACCCAAATGAAACAAGGAGCGTGAACGGGCCAAGAGGAGAGGTCTACTTCTGGACGATGAAGACCATGCTATACAAACCAGTATGTCGCAGTATTTCAGGGGGAGCACACACATCATATCTCAGGACCGTTTCGATAAACTCATTCTTAACTTCATAGTTCAAGAAATGCACCCACTCCACACTGTGGACAAACCTGATTATAGACAATTATTTGGTGAAAATCTGCCCTCAAGGCATCTGATGTCAAGGCGGACACTGGGGCGACCGCTTGACAAGGAAGATACTAAGTAGTTTGTTTACTAGAGTATTGGTTTACCTAATAGTAGGCCAATAACTTTTTTTTGGTTGATCTGACTGAAAAAACTGAAAGCAGATCTGAAATCAGCATGAAAAAAAAATTTGGCCATTGCTGTTTCCATCCTGACACCGTCCTGTTTTTTAATTAATCCATTGCTTTAGGAAGCTCTCTGTCCTCCAGGTATGTTCATACCTTGGGGCTATCCAGCCTGAAGATCACACGCATAATGATGAACATTCAGCACTGAGCATGTCCAGATAGATGGAGTAATTAGCATGAGCATTAGCATGTTTTAACATTCACTGAGGTTAGACCGTGGCTTTTACCCCAAAACCCTAAAGTTCCAGCCAAGCCTGAGAAGATCAAGAACACTTATCAGCTGTCCTCATATGAATGAATTAAATATGGCTTGTAGTTGTGTGGGAGAATGCCATTATGCTAGCACTGTAATGTGTTAGCTTCTCTGGAGAGGAATAATCACTACTGTGCTACTTTCCTTCGGTTTTGGTCCATTGCTGAGAAATATGTCGGTTGAAATTTAGTGACTAGGACAACCATATAGTATACCTAAAAGTCCTATAAAATTTTTTTGAAAGCCATTTTTTTTCAGTGTGTCCTAATGTGTATTTCTGTAAACACACGAGAAAGTAGTATAAAGTGTCAGGATTTGTTTAGTTTGTAAAAAGCTGTTGATATTTTGTAAACTGGTGAGGAGAACAAGCTTGGCTCCAGATTTTTCCTCGGTTCCTCCAGCCGTTGTGTGGATTTGTGAAATTCAGCAACAAGAAACACACTGAATTACTGAACATAAAGTCACTAAATGAAACTTGAGAATGTATGCAAATATCTTTATATAGAAATGTATGTACAGTTGTATATGTTCTCAAAAGAAGTTTTTTTTACTGTATTTAATAACAATATTGTAAAAAAACACCCACTGCTCATTGAAATAGTTTTCAAATATTATTTGCGGAGGTGCATTAGACAGTACTGTAGGTTACAGCCAGTGGTCAGTGCACACAGCAATGGTATACACACACACACACACACACACACACACACACATATGGCCACATATATATATGTATGTATGTGTGTGTGTGTATGTGTGTGTGTGTGTATGTGTGCGCAGTATATATAAATATATTGTGTCGGTTATTTTAGATTATATTGTTATATTGTATATAACATGTTTGTATTACCACCGCCCAACAATAATATCATAAATAATCTAATATAAATATAATATATAATACACTATATAAAACACTAATTGTTCTGGGTCATGCAGTTATGATTTAATGGACCAACCTCTAGATGTCGCCAGACAACCAAGAATGAGCAGAGATTCACCACATTCTCTGAAACATGGATTTCCTTGTAAAATATATGAACAGACTGTTGTAGGTTTATCATTCATTCCCAAGTTATAAAAAAGATTTAACAAAGGATGGTGTTTTACAACCCCAGTTTATTACTACCCATTAATTCTTTCTTTGCTTTTGGTGTTTCAAATTATTTCGCTTCAGTCTATGGCAGCACTGATGAGGCTTAATGAATTTTGCTAAATAAACCTATATAACAATTCATATATACAAACAATTATAAAGTGGCTGGTGTCGTATCACATTTTGTCCTGAAATTACATCAAAGTTGCATAAAGCAGCTACTTTATAAATCTTAATGCAGGTTACGTCAGTTGTCATAAAGCTGCATTAGGAATAAGCCAGAGTTTCCCTTTAAAGGTTAGGGTGAGTGTTAGAATTAGTGTTAAGTGTTTGCGTTTAAGGATTAGGACCAGCTTGAGGGCTAGAAGAGATTAGCATATTAGCAATTCTATCCTTATTAAGTACTAAATTATTTCCAATTTAGTCGTTTTTTTCCTGATGTACTTTACTGTACATTCCAATACTGTGACCGATTAATATGCATGTATATATAATGCTGAAAACGATAAGACAGTTGGTAAATCTCATTAAATTATGTTAAATCTCACAAATCTGAGTTAGATTTAAGATGTATTAAGTGACTAACATCTATTTCCTCTCACCGCTGCTGTTAACATTTCTTTCATGCCAAATTTATTTACAGTTTTACAACCAAATTTTATAAAACTGATGGAATTCTCTTTTGAAAAGGCCTTGGTGTTCTTGGCAATTTTAAGACTTTGGAAAAAGAAGGATGCAAGAAATGTGATGTAATCAGATGTAGAACAACAGCTCAAAAATCCCACAGCACCAACTGCGCTATTAATACATTTACTGCACTGGCTTTTTGCAGCCTGTGCTTCTGCATACATTCAGCACACACTTGTGAAAATGGATGTGTACGCATGTTTCGTCATGAGTAATTGTCTTTATGACTGATAACCCTTGCATGAACCAAGACTTAGATCCATACTGAGGTTCTGAGGATCAGAGTGTTGAGCTTCTATGGAAATATATGAAAAGGTTTTTAATGTTTCAGATACTTTGTTCATCTAGGAAATGGAAATTGTTGGTAGTATTCTATGAATGTCAAAAGAAAGTTTTCTGTTTGACTTTAGATAGGTGGTTGTTGATGCCGGAAATCATACAAAATCCTACCTTTTGCCTTTTATTGGAAATTTTGATTATTTTGGATTTTTTTTTAATTTGGCCTCTGTTAGTATTAAGGTGTCCAGACTTTGTCCATGACTTTATACAGCTGTAACAGTCTCGGCTCTTTTCAGTCATTACTTGTTCTATCTATTTTTTGCATTGAACACATGTTTTCTATGTTTTTATTGGATTCTGTCGTGCCCTGCCCTGTTCATGTTTTCACTCCTTGGCTCCGCTCTTGTCCTGTGCCCCTCCTGAACATTTTCACCTGACTGTTTGTAACTCCGCCCCTCTACATGATGAAAAAGTATGAAAAGGATTTTAACTCATCAAGTACTTTTTCCATCTAGTAAATAAAAATTGTTGGTAGTTTTGTATGAACATCAGAATAAACTTTTTTTCCATTCGACTTTAGCAGAGAGATGTTTGTTGATGCCTGAAATGATACAAAACCTACATTTTGGCCATTTGCCTACATTTTTTGGAAGTTCTTTAGTTCTTAAGAGACCAAAAAAGCTACAGCTTTACTAAATTGAAAGTGCTTAAATGACTCTATATGTCTGTAGCAGTCTCATACCGTTTTGTCTCTCGCCTTTTTTCTGTTTAAATTGGATTCTGTAATGCTCTGTCTCTGTTCATGTTTTCACTCTTTGGCTCCGCCCTTGTCCTGCTCCCCTGCTGACCGTTTTCACCTGTCTGTTCGTAACTTCATCCTGTCATAGCTGTCCTTAGTTAAGCACTGAGTATTTATACCCCTGTCTGCTTGTTTGGGTTTGTGTGTGTTTGTGTGTATAATTTTTTTTTTCTGAAGAACCTCTGCATAATGGAAAGATATGAAAAAGGTTAACACTTCAAATACTTGAAACAGAAATTGTTGGTAGTATTTTGTGAACATCAAAATAAACTTTTTTCTATTTTACTTCAGCACGCAGATGTTTGTCGCTGCTAAAAATGATGCAAAAATTTGGTGACCTGAAAAGCGACAGCTTTACTAAACTCAAGGTGCTCAAACAGTTGATTTTGCATATTTTAGATGAATACAGATGCATGGAAACAAAGATAGAAATATAGTCAATAAATCAAATATTTATGTAACAACAGTCAACAACAGTGTAAAGCGTTTTATCTAAAAGTCAGATTGCTCTCGAGCTGCAAAAACTGGTTGTTTTTGACTACACTGTGATTACTATAACATACCTGTGGTAGTGTAAGGACCACTGGGGTTTGGAGAAAACATAATTCCCACTAAAACATTGATGTTTCTGTGGAAATATGGTTCCTGCGATGACACTGATCATTCACACATTCCGATCAATTGCTATTGCACTTCTGTGTGCTCTGAGTGCTTCTGAGTGCTCTTTATGTTTGCTCAAAATGACAACCAAAGTTTCTGCCAATGAGCTCTTTGATGGTGAAAATGACATAAAAGAGAATGTGTGTGAGATCGAGGACATCTGAGACATTGAGGAGGACCCTGATTAATGCATTCTACAGTGTGAGTGTGTGAGTTCAGCAATTTTATAAGATTATCACAAATCACACTGTGTGACACTGATTTAATACATTTACGTGTGTGGAGATGTATCATGGTGTGGTGTGTAGATGCACGATAGTGTGTGGATGTACGATGGTGTGTTCCCCTCATTTCTTCTCCATGCTGTTTGAATACATCATTTAATAACTGCAGTCGCCATGATGATGGTCATCTTTAAAGCTCTCTCACGACCACAGAAATACGATTGTTTCACGAATGTCATCTTTCATCTGGGAACAGAACAAAATTCATACAATGTAGACCAGAGGCATAGTGTTGACCCACCTCTCTCTCAACCGCCTTCCAAAACAGTGCTGGTTCATACTCAAGGTGTCAGAGGTGTCTGTGTCAGATAGAGTTGACTGCACCTTAAATTTCGATGTCCCTTGGAAAAGTGACAATGTCAATAAAGATTTATCTTACCTTATCTGATCTTATCTTATCTTATCTTAAAAATGGTGTCACATGCAAATGCCCAAGAAGAACAAAAATGCCCAAATTTCTTTTACTTTAGGTCTTGGAAACAAACAGAAAAAAACACAAGATCTTTAAACTCGGGAGAACTTTCAGGAAAGCTGGCAGAGGGAGGGGGTCCGGAGAGCGGCTGGGAGAAAGCACAGCAAATGGCGAGTTTGTAGGAGAACAAACACTGTGTGTACTTACTGAAATCAGATTTCCTGATACACTATGTGTTCTAACTGTTAATTATAGTCATTTTTTCAGATATTTAAATTGCTAGGGTCGGACGATAACAGGAGATTAATTGAATAGACACTCAGCTGCATGTCAAGTCTAAAGACTGTGAGCATCTAAGAGGAGCCCACAGAGGAGCATCAGAACGGAGCGTTAGCAAAAGCTTTAAGAGATAATATGGGATGGGTTCAGAAAGCTGGGGGGTGGGTGGGACAGTGGTGTTGGAAAAATAAATGGTGTGGGGAACGTGTGAGGAGGAGCGGCTTTAGTGTGTGTTGGGGAGCCGGGCAGTAATGGGCCCATCCGTTAGTGCTGGAGGAGGGTGAGGGTTCACGCTAAGTGAGATGGATGGCTGTGTGTGAAAACCCCAGCGGAGCGATGAAGGCTGATGCTTTGCTGCGGAGAATACAGGCCCTCTCACACACATCCCACTGATCTCTCCAGCACCGGGGCACTCGTTTATCAAAGGGATGTGTTCACGTGTGTGTGTGTGTGTGTGTGTTTAGTCATGATGATTACTGCTAAACAACACATCTCGGCAATCCATTGTCTCAACTGTCATAAAAGATTCAAATCAGACGCAGCAATCACATTGGGTTCGGATCTGATGCGTTCCCTAAGTTATTTTTTGTTGTATTCTTTTATTTATTTATTTTTTCATTATTTTTTATTGTGTGAAGTTAAAACCATATTTACTTCTCCAATAAAGTTTATATTTCAGAGACATCAGTATTTCTCTTTATGCAGAAGCGGCATCAAATGTAAATATTTCACCCAGTAAATCTACATGTGGACATACGCATAGAGCACAATGTATAATCATATATATAAATATACTATCATTCCAATGGCATTCATTATGAAAATTATGTTTTGGCATTCATTATGAAATGAAAAGAACAATTTCATTTTCATTTCTAAAAACAATGCAACAATATGAGACATAATAATGTAAGCCCTTTATATAATCACATATATATTAAAAATGCATTCATTATTGCATAGGGTGACTTGCATATTTGTTGTTGCTGTTATATCAAAAGCCATCTTACCTTGCGTGAATATTTACCGAATGATAAATGGGTCGGTATGCATAAGCTGTAATTACTCCTATGAAATTACTATTCTGGTGTGTTGTTCTAAAGGTCACTGTGATGGGGCGAGAGATTGTTCGTTTCAGATCAAAGCCCAGACTCAGAGGACGTCCAGGTTTTTTTGTCGTGTGTTATAGTGTTGGAGCCTTGTTGCCGTTAGCGGTGATCAAAAGCCTAAATTGGTCGGTTTGTGCAGCTGGAGGCTAAACTCTTAGGCCTTTAGATGGACAGACAGGTCAGCTGGACGCTGTGGAGGAGAGAGGTGTGTGTGTGTGTGTGTGTGTGTGTGAAGGTTTAGTGCTGATGCCGTTGCTAAGGCGCTGCTTTTGCTGGCTCATAATGTGGATGATCATGGCAAGAGCGAGTGGTGTGTGGATGCCACAGTGCCACTGTGAGTCTGTCTGGACTGGCCTAAAGGTTCTGGCTGTTCTGGACGTTCTTTATTTGGATCCTAGTCGCCTCTTTGACTTTTCGCCTCGTTTGTGACCTTTTGTTTGAGACGCTGCACTATCTGCCTTTTTCAGTCAATGTTCTACTTCCTACTATTCACTCTTGCTCTCTGTCTCTCTCTCTCTCTCTCTCTCTCTCTCTTTCTCTATCTCCCTCTGTCTCTTTCTGTCTTTCTTTCTCTTTCTCTGTCTCTCCATTTCTCTCTCTATCTTTCTGTGATACTCTCTCTCTATCTTTCTCTTACTCTCTATTTCTCACTCTCTCTCTCTCTTTCTCTCAATCTCTCCACTTCTCTCTCTTTATGTTTCCCTGACTCTCTCTCTCTGTTTTTCTCTCTCTACCTCTCTCTGACTGTCTCTGACTCTCTCTCTCTCTCTTTCTCTGTCTTTTTCTCAATCTCTCCATTTCTCTCTCTTTATGTTTCCCTGACTCTCTCTCTGTTTTTCTCTCTATCTTTCTCTGACTGTCTCTGACTCTCTCTCTCTCTCTTTCTTTAGCTTTCCATTGATCTCCCTCTCTATCTTTCTCTGACACTCTCTCTATTTCTCTCTCTCTGTCTCTCTCTTTCTCTGACTGCCTCTCTATTTCTCTCTCTTTATATCTTTTTCTGACTCTCTATTTCTCTTTTTCTCTGACTTTCTCTGTCTCTCAGTCTCTATCTTACTCTGACACACTGTTTCATTCTCTCCTTTTCTAACTGTCTCTCTCTGACTCTCTGGCTGAATGTTTCTTTTTCTCAGTTTTGTTTTCTACTATGGAGCTAAATTATTTGTTTTTTTTATACTTATTATATTTTACATTTATTTTTATTATTAACATATTGGTTTAATTCTTACTTCTCTTTCTTTTAGTTTGTTATAGTTTAAAATAATACAGTTTTGTTTGATATTCAAAAATTCTTTGTCTCTGTCTCTCTCTCTCTCTCTCTCGCACACTCTCTCTCTCTTTACTTTATCACTCTCTCTATTTTGTTCCTTTTCCCATGTCACACTGAGACGTGAACATTTAGTGACCTGGATATGATGGAGAGAGAGACAGTGTGTGTGTGCGAGTGTGTGTGTGTGTGTGTGTGTGTGTGTGTTCATATTATATAATCTGATGTAATATAATGCAATGAAGTGAAACACACAGTGGGTAAACAGTAATGAGGAACAGGCAGAGCAGGCAGGTGAACACAAACAACAAAAGCTTTCGGCTTGAAGATACAAATAAGTGAGTTCAGGCGGGTTTGGGTGTTTAAATCAGCCAAACCTCAACCATGATTGCTGAGCTCAGGTTTGTTTCTCCAATAATAACGAGAAAACTTACACTTTTGGGATCAATACTTTTTTACACAGAAAATAGTTTATCCTGAAAAATGTAAAAGAGGCCATGGGACGCTCTCCTGAGTGAAACTCTGGTTCAGCAGAATCAGGTTTATATTTCTATTCTTTGTTTAAATAATGCATGCAGTGTAATACAAGTTTTATTTTATTATTACATACATTTGGTTGTAAATTCTTAAAATATACAACATATTTAATATGAATTTGTGATATCGTTTTTTTTCCAGTTCTGCATCTCATGTTATATTTGTCTATGAGGATCAAATTCATATAAAAAAATAGAATTTCATATTATTATTATTATTATTATCATTATTACATGAACACATGAGCTATAATTTCTGATTGTAAAATTATAAATGTAAAACTGTGTGTGTATAATGTAGCATGTGGGAGTATAATGTGTACAGTGTGTGTGTTTGTGTGTGATGTGTATAGTGTGTGCCTGCATGTGTTGTATAGAGTATGCGTGTGTGTGATGGAGTGATGATAGTGTGTGTGAGGGGGGGGGTGGTGTGTGAGTCAGAAAGAAAGAGAGAGAGGTACAGAGTGTATATACAGAAAGAGGTGTGTTTGGCTGTTGGCTCTGTGCCAAACAGGCTGGATGGAGCAGGTCTTTAATCCTCTGCAGTTTTTACAAACTAAATTATGCAGAATGAGAAACACACTCAGTGTACAAATGTGCACAAAACAGTTTAAATACAGGTGCTTTGTGTGACGATGTGTATAGTGTGTGTGTGATGGTGTGTGTGTGTGTGTGTGTGTGTGTGTGTGTAATGGTGTGTATAGTGTATGTGTAGTTTTGGGTTTGTGTATAGTATGTGTGTGTGTGATGGTGTGTATAGTGTGTGTGTGTAGTTTTGGGTTTGTGTATAGTATGTGTTTTTGTGTGTGATGTGTGTATAGTGTGTGTGTGTCGTTTTGTGTTTGTGTATAGTGTGTGTAGTTTTGTGTTTGGGTATAGTGTGTGTAGAGTGTGTGTGATGGTATGTATAGTGTGTGTGTGTGTGTGTGTGTGTGTGTGTGTGTATGGTATGTTTAGTGTGTGTATGTGTGTGTGTGATGGTGTGTAATGTGTGTGTTTGTGTATGTGATGGTGTGTATAGTGTGTGTAGTTTTGGGTTTGTGTATAGTATGTGTGTGTGTGATGGTGTGTATAGTGTGTGTGTGTGTGTGTAGTTTCAGGTTTGTGTATAGTATGTGTGTGTGATGTGTGTATAGTGTGTGTGTCGTTTTGTGTTTGTGTGTAGTATGCGTGTGATGGTCAGTGTTGTGAGTAACGCGTTACAAAAGTAACGAATTACTGTAATGCATTACTTTTTACTGTAACACAGTAATGTAAAGCATTACAGAAAAATGGTAATATTTTACACGGTACAAATGGGGCTTCAACTGGGACCGTGTGCTTTGGTCAGATGAAACCAAGATAGAGCTTTTTGGCAACAAACACTCTGGCGGAACACAAAAGATGAGTATGCCGAAAAGCACCTCATGCCCACTGTGAAGTATGGGGGAAGATCGGTGATGCTGTGAGCTTGTTTCTCTTCCAGAGGCCCTGGGAACCTTGTTAGTGTGCATGGATACTTTGTGCATCATGAATACTTTGAAATACCAGGACCTTTTAAAGCAAAATCTGGTGGCCTCTGCCCGAAAGCTGAAGAGGGGCCAAATCTACACAGAAATGGTTCACCAGACAGAATCAAGCTGCTCCCATGGCCATCTCAGTCCCCAGACCTCAACCCCATTGAAAACCTGAAGAGGAGAGAGCAGAGGAGAGGACCCAGGTCGCTGGATGATTTAGAGAGATTGGGCAAAGAGGAGTGGTTGAACATCCCTCTTTCTGTATTCTCCCATCTTGTGAAACATTATGGGAGAAGATTAGGTGCTGTTTTGTTGACAAAAGGGGGTTGTACAAAGTATTAACATCAGGGGTGCTAATAATTGTGGCACACATGATTTGATGTAAAAGAATTA
>JBBPCY010111167.1:0-18928 GCA_037974405.1 Brachyalestes nurse | reverse complement strand
GATTAATCGCAATTCTAAGTCAACCCAATATATAATAAACACACTAAGTCATCAATTTTACAAAGAAGGCTTTGTTTGTTTGTTTTTCCCAACTCTGTCATACTTTTAAAAGCTGTGTATTACACTTGTCTTGTCCAAATCCCCCTCTGGTAGTAACTTGTAACAAAATTCTGGCTGCTTCTTCTGGCATACTGGTGGCTGGTGCAGCGTAATACTGCCCCCACGGCAATGCAGAGGGGCGTTTAATTTTCAAACGAATCACGCGATCAATTTATTTTAAAGTGCTATAGAAAATAAATTAACGCAAATAGTTAACGCAATATTTTTATCAGCCCTAATAAATATATTAGGGATGCACCAAAATGATTTTTGGGACCGAAACCGAAAATGTGGAGACACTTGGCCGAAAACCGAAAGAAATTATTTATTCTTTTAATAATTTAATAATAATCTGTTACAAAGCTATGAAAATATTTCAAACAATGCCCAATATAAAATAAAATTTGAACTAAAATATTTTACTTATAAATAGCCTAAAAGCAAGATAGCTGAAATATTATACAATTAAATATCTTCTCTCATAAAACTAGTGAATTCAAACGCATTTTAATATTCTGAACAAAGTGCATGAACAAAGTTTGTAGAGAGGTTGTTGTCTGTACTCTAGGTCAGCTTCTTCTTTGTGAGTATATTTATTCTGACTGAAGATTAGCATCACTCTAAATGTAATCAGCAAGGTTGATTACTATGTTGGTACTGTGAATGACTTTACAGTCATTGGTCAGGAGGTCAGAGTCTGATGTTTTGTGGTTGAACTTCAGGAAGTTCCGTTCCAGTATAATGAGTTTGGTGATGAGTGTCTTTAAGATTGTTGATTCAGGTAAATCAATAAAGGGCACCCTCACATTGTGGTTCTCTAGGTGGGTCAAAGCTAGATGGAGAGTTAAGAGGCTGTATGCTAAAGAAATAAGATTGCCCTTCACTGATAAACAGGTGTGTCCCAATACTTTTGAGAGACCTATGCAACTAGTTGTATGGGTGTGGATGAGTCTGACAAAAGGTTCAGCAATGTTGCACCATATTCTTTAGTACTGATTTGTTGGCATCCTGTACATTGCTGTATACATGGTCCTGAATGTATTACCGGCACACAAAATATGAATGTTTTATGGTTTGGTCAATTAAACGAACTGCTTTCAGAGATGTAGGAGCATTAGGGTACAGTCGTTCTTAGTGTTTTGCTGTAAGTATTTTCTAGAGAGTGTGACCTGAAAAAGGCTCAGCGGTGCTGCTCTGCCTGTTTTGTAGAACAGCCTGCACCCTCACACTTTCTAGCGTATGTACTACCATACAGCATTCTCGGCTTAAACACAGGCATACTAAAACTTGCTTCTTTTTGTGGTTGTTTACTCTTCATGCATTTACTATTTTTACACTTCAATATGTATATTTTTGTGTATTTGTATTTTTTCTTTGCTCTTTTTAAAGTAATTGCTGTCCCTTACCATCAGTAACAGGTTCAGGACATCATCAGTCATCTTCTCTCTCTGTCTCTTTCTCTCTCTCTCTCACACACACACTCATTCAGTGGCTTGTGTGATGGGGTGATTGAGGACATTATTTGTAGTTACCTGGTGCTGCCCAACAAAATAACAATCCCGCTGGTGAGCGACGCACAAATGGCACAACTTCGCTTTCCTATTCCTAAGGTATCAACTCTCTATTACTGTCTTTTACATTTACTGATTATTTGTAGAATCAGAACAGTATCAGAATACAGACCATTTAACTGGAGTATAAATAGTACTACAGTACTAGTACCCCTGCATATCTTATATGTTCGTGTCCTTTGTTGTGTTTGTGTTGTGCACGAGCAGGGTGTTTTGCGAGTGCATTTTCTGGAGGCACAGGACCTGCTGGCTAAGGACAAATTTCTGCGGGGTCTGATTAAAGGGAAGTCTGATCCGTACGGCGTCATTAAAGTTGGCAACCATGTCTTCCAGAGCAAGGTCATTAAGGACTGCCTGCACCCCAGATGGAACGATGTGTATGAGGTTTGTTTCAACAGGCCTTAACATCATTGCTGGGAAACATAAACTCATTAAAACCGAATGTTAGGTATATGAGGTTTCATGAGATCTCGGCATTTAATTGTTGAATTAATAGATTAATGGACTGTTTAATTTGGTGTTTGCTGACTGATTCGGATTCCAAGATATCGAGTGTTAATTCTATATAATTGTTGGGATTACTGTTCACAGTTTGATCGTAGCACTACTATTCATTATGTTTGATTTTAATTTTTGATTAGTTTAGTATAATGGACTGCCAGGGTAGTTGTGTGAAATCAGCTCATTAACCCAAGTTTTACAAAATATAAACCCAATAATATAGTAAAATAAAGTGTTTGTGTTTGTGTGTGCATACACGTCTGTGTGTGTCAGGCATATATATATGACCAACCAGGACAGCATCTGGAAATTGAGCTCTTTGATGAAGACCCTGATGAAGATGACTTCCTGGGCAGGTAGTCTTTCTGCAGCAACAAATATTTACCAACCATTCATTTGAATAGCAAAACATCCAAAATACAATTACTCAAGCTTTAAAAAGTGATTTCTTTCTGAAGGCTTGCAATTGACATCAATGAGTTAGAGAAGGAGAAGAAAGTTGATGAGGTAATCACTTTTTCCCCATTTCCTCTGTTTATTTATGAATTACATTTATCTTTATATCACACCTGTTTCTTCTTTTTTTTTTATCAATAAATTAATTAATTGTTGTCTTTGTTTATCTAGTGGTTCGTGCTGGACGACGTGTCCTCTGGAAAACTGCACCTAAAACTGGAGTGGCTGTCTCCTCTTTCTACAGCTGAGAAACTGGACCAGGTATCAGTCATACAAACATACAAATACATGCATATAACCATGTACGCATACACACACATGCATGCAACTCGCCCTGATATAGTTTGTTTTGGCATGACTAAACTCACTGTCATTCTCAAACACACGCTGCGTGTACAAAACAGTGCATGTGTGTTGCTGGTAATGGTTAGGGGTGTGTGTGCTGCAGGTATTGAGCAGTATTAAGGCAGATAAAGGACAGGCTAATGACGGACTCTCTTCAGCACTGCTGGTCGTACACTTGGACTCAGCCAGGAACCTGCCTGTAAGTACAGATACACACAAACATCCAAAAATCATTCATACAAACATGCGTGCGCACATACATTCACATACACGACTTTTTTCTCTGCTTCTCTCTCTTTTCCCATTCTATTCATTCATACCAACTTTAGTGGCAGCAACTTCTTCTGCTCAGTCATGTGCATCGTCATCTGCGCTCAGCTCTGTATTTCAGCTTTCATTTATGCACTTTTAGATACTTTTCCTTTGTCTTTTCCTCTCCTTGACCACTCTTGTCCTCCTCCCTTCCTCTCTTTTCTTTCCTTTCCCCCTTTGCTCTTTCACGCTGTTTCCTGTGGTCAAGAGTGTGTTTGAGGGTGACTTGGGCAGTGGCTGCCTGAAGGAACGTCGCACCGCAGGTCTGGTGTTCTGCGAGAACACTGCAACTCTCTACAGGACTCTGTTTGTGAGTCTTTCAGTTCTGCCCGTGATGGTTTATGCTCTTCAGCATGATTGCTTTGCTGTTGTTATTCTTTGCTTATCGTCATATTCATAGCAAAACTCCATTTTGTTGCAGTTATTTATATCATTTTTAAACACCAATGGTCCTTTATACCATGAGCAGATTCCATAATAAATGGGCTAATAGGCATGAAACTACTTTCAATCACAGGGATATTTTTTCTCTTTCTCATAACACCACAATTTCAGGGATGCAAGGTTTTGTTAGCATCTTTGTCTGCCTCTTGGTTGTTTTGAGAGCATCATTGTTTGCTTCTTTGTTGCTACAGATGTCTATAGGACTGGTTGCTTTTGGCTCTCAATTTCACCCATTTCAGTCTGAATAGAAGTTTGACGTTTTTGCATTAAGTTTGACGTTTGTTTAGTCTTGCATGCTTGTGTTTGTTATAATAAAATGAACTCAACATTTTTGTTATTTTCCACCTCCAAACTCACCTGAGCCAAGCCATCAAAAGTGTAGAATGCTGGAGCTCTGATGGAAGAGTGGAGCAGAGCGTAAATGTTGAAGAAATGCATCAGTGTTTTTTTAATCCCTTAATCTTCTGGATCTGCAGTGTTTAGTCATTTGTATGTGAATCCCCATATTTGAGAGTACATAAACCCAGTTAATTCAAAACGTGTTATAATAGAAGCCATTGGCCAGTGGTATACTTGTAACTGTCTGGGGGTCATTCAGAATTACACACAGTGTGTATTATTCCAAACATGAGCAGTGGAAGATGATTAGCTGCAGTCTTTGATGCGCCTGAGCCTTACAAATGAAGTACAATTTAATGGTTGCTGTTACAAAAGGTATGTTTTGATTACTCAATGATTGAGCTAGATTACTCAATTATAATACTAAACGATAATGACAGCCCGTTATGCAATGAATATACACTCCTGGCCACTTTATTAGGTACACCATGCTAGGAACCTTCAGAACTGCCTTAATTCTTCGTGGAATAGATTCAACAAGGTGTTGTAAACATTCTTCAGAGATTTTGGTCTATATTGACATGATACCATCACGCAGTTGCTGCAGATTTGTCGGCTGCACATCCATGATGCGAATCTCCCGTTTCACCACACCCCAAAGGTGCTCTATTGGATTGAGATCTGGTGACTGTGGAGGCCACTGGAGCACTAGTTTGAGATGATATGAGCTTTGTGACATGGTGCATTATCCTGCTGGAAGTAGCCATCAGAAGATGGCTACACTGTAAAGGAATGGGCATCAAATTTAGGAAGTCATCTGAACACTGCAATGGTCTGTGACAGGTGGATGCTAATTTCAGCTTGAATTACTGAGGTGCAACTCGTTATATATATATATATATATCCTTTAAAGGTCCCATGACATGCTGATTTTTTATGCTTTTATATAGGTCCTAGTGGTCCTCTAATACTGTTTCTGAAGTCTCTTTGCTACTTAGAACCAGTTCCACAATGAGATTTCCTGAGGACGCACCGATTTTGTGTCTGTAGCTTTAAATGATAAGGAGGAGGAGAGAGGCGGGGCTAGGTGGAGAGTGAGGGAGGGGCCAGCTTGCGGCCACGGTACCATGCGCTAATGTTTACAGTATATAGCAGTGGCTACTGCGGTCACGTAGCTGGTAAAAGACAGTTGTATTCATCTATAGTGAGATTCGAGACATTTCCTTGATAGCCAATTAGTTGAGATCAGTGCCTATAACCCCGTTGCTGCAAGACTCCTCAAATTTTACCCGTTCTCATCTGATCACCCTGGTTTGCAGAGGTGCTCACTCAGTCTCTCACATTGCATTGACAGTCGATGGAGCTCATTTTTTAGGGCAGGGGGCGAAATTCTCTGGGAGGGTAAAGCATGAGAAAGGGAAGGAAACCTTTGCTCGTGTGACGACATACGGAGCCAAATTCCAGATAGGGCCATCTGAGCTGTCCTTCTCTCAACGGCGGAGCAGGATGACCAAAGCACGCTTTACACCTTTCGCCATTTCTAGCCACTGCTGGACCATAATCAGGCTAGGGGAACGCGTATTAATGTTAAAAAATCTCATAAAGTGACATTTTCATCTCATTGGACCTTTAAAAGTCTTTCGAAGTTTTATGGTTTAAAGGTTTTTTTTTAAGCAAGCAGTTTTATTGTTTACCTTTACTGCAGTCAGTATTTGATTGCATGTTGAATGAAACCAGGTTTTCAGTTTTACAGCACTTCACTTTGTTTGATCTTTATGAATATTTTATATACAACTCAAATAAGCATTAATAGAAAATAATAAGTGAAGTCGTCGTTTGTAGTTTTGCACTAGTGATTACTAATATAATTTTTAAACTGAGATCTTAACACTACATTATAAGACAATATGTCTAAATATGGGCAAATGTTGAAAAGTTGTGTACTGTTCGTAAACACCAGGCTAAAGTGAAGTGTGAGTAAGACTCCTGCTGTGGATTGCCTTTTCTCTACATCCTGTTTTCGTCATTTTTACCTCTCCTCCGTCAGTTTGCTATTTCTGATGCCTTTCCTTTTTCTCTAAATATGACTAATGCTTCCTCACAGACTTTGTCATGTGAAATACTATTTTTAACCCTCAAAACATGATTTGGGTGTCTGCAATGGCATTAAAAGGAATAGTTTAACATTCAGCAATCAAATAGTTTAGCAATCAAATTGTAATGGGTTGTTTTTTTTCACTGCACAGTAAGTGTTCATTTTTAATATGACACTTCTGTGGGGGATTTTGGCACATGGCTAGCATTGCTATCAAAAAATGAAAACCAGTAGCAGCTACCATGTGGGAATAAAGTCATCATCTCCTAGAAAATAAAATCTTAGAATACAGAAGTTACTACCAGGTTGGTCAGTTTTAGATCAGTTTTTTCCGCATGTGTTTGATTTGTGGTCAAACTATTCCTTTAACGCTCTTGTTTTGGGGGTTTAAAAAAATCTAATCCATTGTTCATTATGTCATGTCTTTCATCCTTGTGTATTTTCCGAGGTGGTGTCTTTGGGTGTGTTTTTTTGTACAATCATGGTTTTAACCTCTCCTTGCATGCTCTCTTCTAATCCCGCTGCGTGTGTGTGTGTACATGTGCACACGCACATATTATGTGGGGTCATCCTCTTCTTCCTGGGGGAAAAAGCGCAATCCATTAGAATTCAACCATGCAGGTCTGACGGAGTCCTCAGTCAATAAAGCACTAAAGGTAATGGCACACAACTTAATGATGTGGGCACATTCATCCAAAACACCACAGCCAAAGATTATCAACATTTAGGAAACACTTACCAGAATAAGTAATGGGCTATAATAATAATGAGCTAAAATACATTCTGCAGAAGAGATGAACACTGTTGAATTTTAAATAAGCAGTTTTGATATATGCTATATGGACAAAACTATTGGGACGCCTGACCATTACATCAACAGGGACTTTATTAAAATTGCATTTAAATATTTTAACTTTAATATGGAGTTGCTCCCCTCTTTCCAGCTGTAACAGCTTCCTCTCTTCCTGGAAGGCTTTCCACAAGATTATGGAGTTTTCTGTGGGAATTTGTGCCCATTCATTCGGTTTATGAGGTCAGGCACTGATGTTGGAGGAGAAGGCCTGGCTCACAATCTCTGTTCCAGTTCATCCCAAAGGTGTTGGGTGGGGTTGAGGTCAGGCCTCTGTGCGGGCCAGTCGAGTTCTTCCTCACCAAACTCATTCAACTACATCTTTATGGACTTTGCTTTGTGTGCTGGAACAGAAATGGGCCTTTTGTGTCCACAAAATTGGAAGCGTGGCATTATCCAAAATGTTTTGGTGTCTCGAAGCATTAAGATTGCCCTTCACTGGAAGTAAGGGGCCTAGGCTAAACCTTCAAAACAGATGTGTCCCAATACTTTTTTCCTTATAGTCTATTAGGAAAGAGGCGCAGATTTTATCTGAGTTTTTTGTCCTCTAATTAACCAAACCTCAACCTAACTGATCACTTTTTTGTCTGTGTGTGGGTGTAAGAGGTGCCCGCGGCACTGTGCTCTAAAACTTGCTAACCTCTGACATGAAACATAACATTGTTCTGCTTGAATCCTCTTTGCTGATATGCAGTGTATGTTCTGATAAGACCAACATACTTTCTTTGTTTTGTTTTTTTTTTTTTATCTCACATCAGTGGTACATATACATGTGTGGCGCCATTTACTTGGAGAAATGTAAGCCATGTAAATAAGAACAAACATGTGGTTTCAGTTTCAGGAAAGGCTGTATGCAATAAAACTTAAATGCCTTAAGAACTACTTGAACATCGTATTACTGACACATTTAGTTTTCAGTGATACTTCTAAAGCAAATTAAGTTTACATTTGTGATTTGAGGGTGAAGCCTAATCAGCTCAGTAAGTTTTACTAGCATGTCCCTCCAATTTCCAAATGCATGTAAATGTGGTTACATTTTATAAATATAGATAGATATTGTCTTTGTGTCAGTACAACGTGATGACATTTGGAGCTAGGCCACAGATGCACACAGCAAAGATTTAGAAATGTAAAAATTTAAACATTTTCAAATATACCCAAGTTTTTAAGGGGAAGAATGGTCTAGCATGCTTGGAAACCAACCCATGGCCCTCCAAAGAGAATGGGTTAGAATATATAAGAAGATAATAAATTGTAAAAAAGAAATAACGCTTTCTTATCACTTAGGAATCTTCAATTCCATGTTTTTTTGATACCGTATTTGCATTGAACGGTTTATACACAAAAATATTCTTAGCATGTGAAAAGTATGGGATATTTTTCTGTATGCAATGCAGCATAAAGCTCTTAAAAGCTTAAAATAGAAGCTTTTGATGTTTTAAACAGAATGGTTTGATAACCTGATAATGTTGAATTTGTGGTTGCCACTTGTTTATCTCCAGTCAGCAAAAAAGGTCAGCAGTGAGCCCAGTCCCCTGGTCCAGTTTAGGGTTGGACACAAGAACTATGAGAGCAAGGTGAGTGTATAGACCCACATACATTAACATAGATCAAGATTATACTTTGTTCTTCTTTTTTGTATGTGGCCTTATGATATGATGCTTAGTAAGTACTTGTATAAAGCTAAATTAGGGGAGAAATACCTGCTAATAATTCATTTTTCCAGCTTGCTACTGGAATCAACTGCCCATCAGTATCAGATTTGCACCAACTGTTGCTTTAAAAAAGCTTGTAAAACCACACTGTTCTTGATTTTCTATGTATTCTTTTATTTCTTCTACTTTTTCATTTTCTTTTATTTTATTTGTTACTCTATTCATTGAATGACCTTGAATGATAATGTGCTATATAAATAAACTGGACTTTCAAAACAGGTGAATCACCACAAAGGACATTTCCTTTTCATGTTTTCACAATGAAAATAAATTGAACGCTTTGCACATTGTACTGAGGTGATATTGAGATCACTTTTGTTTAATCCTTCTCTCAGACACGTTTTAAAACCAGTGAGCCCGTTTGGGAAGAGGCCTTCACGTTCCTAATACATAACCCAAGAACTCAAAACCTAGAAGTGGAGGTAACACACCACAAACACCAAACTCTCACACACGTGGCTGTAGATACAATTATTTGGTTCTCTCATGTGCAACATTTCTCATGCAACATGTGCACTAATTCTGACACTAATTACTTTGTGCAATATGTGCAATTATTACTGTGTTTGTTTTCAATGTCTGCTGCTAATAGGCACCTGAGAATACTCCAGTGTGTACATACAGAGTATATATCCACCGTGTACATGTACAATACCAGTCAAAAATTTTGACACACCCTCTCATTCAATAGTTTTTCTTTACATTTTTTTGTTTTCTACATTGTAAGTGAATACTGACGACCTCCAGACTATGAAGGAACACATGGAATTATGTAGAAAACAAAGAAACAAACCAGAATATGTTTTACATTTTAGTAGATTCTAGCCACATTTTGCTTTGATGACAGCTTTTCACACTCTTAGCATTCTCTCAGTCAGCTTCTTGAGGTAGTCACCTGGGATAGTTTTTAATTGTCAAGAGTTAATTCCTTGCCTTCTTAATGTGTTTGAGACCATCGGTTGTGTTGTGCCATATTTGACTAGTGTTCTAATCCACATTATGGCAAGAACCACTCAACTAAGTGAAGAGAAACAACAGTCCATCATTACTTTAAGACATGAAGGTCAGTCAGTTCGTAAAATTTCAAGAACTTTGAACTTATCCTCAAGTGCACTTGCAAAGACCACCAAACGCTATGATGAAATTGGCTCTCACAAGGACCGCCCCAGGAAAGGAACACCAAGAGTTACCTCTGCTGCGGATGATAAATTCATCAGAGTTATCAGCCTCAGAAACCGCAAATAGAAGAAGTGCTCAGCACCTCTGGGAACCGCTTCATGACTGTTGGAAAGCCATTCCAGGTGACTACCTCATGAAGCTGATTGTAAGAATGCCAAGAGTATGCAAAGCTGTCATCACAGCAAAAGGTGGCCAAAATATAAAGCATATTCTGATTTGTTTAACACGGTTTTGTTTACTACATAATTCCATATGTGTTCCTTCATAGTTCGGATGTCTTCAGTATTTATCGACAATGTAGAAAACAAAAAAATAAAGAAAAACTATTCAATAAGATTGTAGTTGTATATTTATATTTAAATGCTGTATAGTGTATGTTTTTTATTATACTGTTATATTGTACAGTTTTTATTCTATCGGTTATGCTGCTTTTACTTTCATCTTTTGTTCTGTCCACTTTGCTGCTGTAACAATGCAAATTTCCCACCTGTGGGACTAATAAAGTGTCATCTTATCTCATTTTCATGTATTGTGTCTGTCTGTTTGGCTTTGTAGGTAAAGGATGAAAGACATGAGTGCACACTGGGGAATCTGACCCTGCCACTGACTCAGCTGCTGGAGGCTGAGAATATGACCCTCAGCCACAGGTTCCCTCTGAAGAGTGCAGGGCCAAGTGCCACACTTAAAATGAAGATGGCACTAAGGGTAAACAGCAAAAACACGCTTATAAATACATGGTCACGTATTTCCAGACATGCCTTCTAATTTGTGGATTCAGCTATTTACATAAAAACCATCACTAGTACAGGTGTTAAATATGTAATCTCCATAGAAAAACCTAAGACCACCATGTGCAATACCAGGACTGGAAAAGACCATATTGCACACTTGGGTTCAGTTTGAGTGCCATTTGTGACTTGCAGGCATAATGTATTTAACCATATTAAAAAACACTATTGCTAGATTCACTAGGTAGCCCTTAGCTGAAGTGTTTGTGTGTTTGTGTGTTTGTGTGTTTGTGTGTGTGTGTGTGTGTGTGTGTGTGTGTGTGTGTGTGTACGCGCATTTGTGTTCCAGGTTCTTAGTTTGGAGAAGGACTCCGTATCGGACCAGCCTTCTTCAGTGCAAGTCCGTCATCGGAGTTCCAGCATCGTTCCAAATTTACAGAGTTCCAGTGTTCCCAAAAACACTTCAAATTCCAACACTACCCCAAAACCTTCAAGTTCTGGTGTCACCCCCAAGCCTCCTTCCCAGCTCCCGTCTGTTCCAGAGCCTCTCAAACCTGTCCCTGAACACAAGCCATTGGCAGAACCTGCCTCTAACAGTACACCATCAGAGGATTCACCTGTTCGTCTTACAGAAACCGGAAGGAGCTCATCCAACTTGGCAATCTCAGGCTCTCAGCTGAACCTGATTAACAACAAGGAGCCAACGCCCAGCATTGCTTCCGATATCTCCAACCCTTTTGCCACCCAGGAGTTACAACACCGAATGCAGCAGTTGCAGAAGTAAATAAATAAACATTTGAATATAGACATGAGCACAGATACAATCTCATATGATTTGTGAGGTCTCTCAGGGCTCTATGCTATGCTAATAGATATTTCTGTTCATTTAAAATAATTATTATTCATATAAAATGTTAAAATCTTGCTGCTGAACTTATGGATATGCTTGTGTGTGTCTCCACAGTGGTTCCTCTCCTAATCATGTTTCCCTGGGACAGATTGAGCTGACAATCAGGCACAGCTCCCAACGAAACAAGCTCATAGTAGTGGTACACCGCTGCAGGTAAATCAACCGCCAGCATGTTTTTGTTTATTTTCTTAATGAAAATGTGTATGTTTTGGTAGGGGGAGCCTCAATAGCGGGGAAATGTTTGAAAATGTTAGCTGCTGGGTGATTGACCATCTTTAATATGCAGTGTGTATAACCTGTATGTCACCTGTGTTTCTGCCTGTCTGTAGGAATCTTATAGCGTTTACAGACAGTGGCTCTGACCCATACGTTCGTTTGTATCTGCTCCCGGATAAGCGGCGATCTGGACGCAGAAAAACCCACACGATGAAGAAGAGCCTAAATCCAACCTACGACGAAACGTTAGTCTGCTTTTTTTCCCCTCTGCTTACATAGTGGTTACTAATATGCACTAGTATGCCCTTATATGTGTTGAGAGATGGATTTTTTGCATCTGTGTGTGTGTGTGTAGGTTTGAATTCACTGTGTCGCTGGTAGAGTTACACAGGAGGACTCTGGATGTAGCAGTGAAGAACGGAGGAGGAATTCTGTCCAAACACAAAGGTCTTCTTGGCAAGGTAGAGAAAGAGCATAAGTGATAGACATTGTTTCAACATTTCATGTTCTTTGTTCATGTTCAAGAACAGAACCTTGTTTCTCAAAACTACTTGCCCTTTGACTTCTTTTGTAAGTGTGTTTTTTATTGAAGTATCTGCCCAATGGCTTCTATAACACCAGGCAAAAAAAATGTGTTTAATTACATTGTAGTGTTTCTTATATAATCTCGGCACTCTGATTTCGGTGGTAACGTTTATTTTCATGTAGCTTCAAGGATTTAGTAATTTTTAGAAAAAAATAAACTTGGCAGCTCGGCTGACATGGTCTTTTGTTATACAGTAATCCCCCAGTTTTAGGCGGTACAGCAGTCACGGATTCAGTCACACACAGATTTTTCCTGAGAACCGAACTACCCATAATAACGCAGAAATCACCGCAATACCGCGGAAACTACAAAATATCCTCCACCTTTTTTTGCTATACATATTAGCATTTCAGAGCTAATTTATCAAGAAAAATATGATTTACTAATGTTGTAACACATATGCAGAGAGAGAGAGAGTGTGCAGTCACACACGCACACACTTAGAGACACGGAGTAGTCTGCGAGAGAGAGAGTGTGCACGCGCGTGTGTGTGACTGCTCTGTGTCTTGTTTTTTTTTGTATCTGTGTTTTAAACATTTGTTCCCCAATTTTCAACAGTTATCTCAGTTTATTTAGTATTAGTAAGCTGTACCCTGTCTAAACATGTTGGTAGAGAGTTATTTCAGTGTTTGTGTACGAGCCTTTGTTTTGGCTCGCTGCACGCTGCTAATGCTAACGCGTGCTGCTAATGCTAACGGTTTTTAAGCATTTTCCTCCGCGTTTCAATAAAGTCTTATTCTGTATCTGTATCTGTCAGGTGATGGTAGAGTTGACATCAGAGGACATGTCAAAGGGCTGGACCCAGTGGTGAGGCATTCATTTGTTTTGTTTTTGCAAATACTAAAAGACCTAAAAATCACATTGTTGTTGTTGCAATATGTGTAACTGTGTTTGGTGTGTGTGACGATAGGTACGAACTGAGTGAGGATGGACTGAGGAAGCCATCTGTATAATCAGAGGACTCAATCACAGCCTGCCTTCAAATAACTCACTGCATGGAGTCCCAGAAGGAACTACACAGCCATACTGAAGTGTTCTGTTTTTAGCTGATGGGCACAGTTTGTATATGTAAAATATGAAAATATATATACTCATTATTTTTTTTTAATCAGGATATTTTTATTAAGACGATCTGCAGAGTGAGAAAGGAGTGTTTTGGATATCTGTTTAAGTTGCTCGTGGGTCTCTTGGGTTAATTTGTGCAATAGAAACAAGAGAATGGAGTGTGTCTCTGTAAGAATGTGAGTGAGTATGAGGATATCTGTTGGAAGTTAAAGAAGCCCAGATGTATGTGTTAAGCTTATTTTAAGGAATATTCCAACATTGTTCGCTATCTAATTTTTATCTGCCCAATCTGTACCATACTGGTCACTGTCAAAGACTATAATTTCTCTTTGGGAAGATAATAAGATGCATACTGACTTTTTAATTGCAGTCAGTGTAGCATTATACTGAAATATTCCTTTAAGGCCTCTAAACAGGATAAAACACAGAGAGCTGTCAAGTCAAAAATGAACCAAATAAACATCCAGAGTGGAAGAGCAATGCTGACAGTCACAAGTGTATGTTTGCGTGCAGGCACAAGTGTGTTGTCTTAAACCAAATATGTACCCATACTGTGTAATATATATATATAGACCGTTTGCACTTTGTGTGTGTGTATATGTATGTATGTATGTGTGTGTGTTTGGGGGGGAAGTTCACCAGTATCATGTTAAGTCATGGTTGTGTATATCTTTAATGATATTTTAATATTTACCATGTAACACGGTCTTGATCATATTAAGCACATGTATCAGTCTTACTATTGCATAAACATGTATCATATTCCAAACATTCACACAAGGAACTGCAAAGGCCTTTATTAAATAGTCTAATGCTGTGTAGATGTGACCAAACCTTCAGCCTCTTCTGTCCTCTGATGAAGCAGATCCTGCTTTTCCTTTAAGCTCCTCTGGACTTCACTCTGTCCTGCTGACTGCCACTGTTCCGTTCTGTTGTAACTTTTATTAATAAGAGGTTTGCTTATTAATTGTGGTTATTTAAAATGACATTAAGGACAAACTGTTTTCCTCTGTGATAAGATTGCCATTCACATGTGTATGTAGAAATGTTTGTGTATTTTTTCATGTGCCTTAGGGGTGTATCAGATGAGCTTATAAACCTGTCACACATGGTATGCTTTAAACAATCTTTTAATTTTCTTCAACACATTACAAAACCAACTTGGTCTTGGTTGTCATAGTATAGGGTGTATGCTGCCCTGACCATAATGAAAACATGAGCAGCCCTATTAGCTGTGCTGTGAGCAACCTGAATCTGTCCACTGACCCTTTCCAAATTACCATCATCTAACCATCTTGTACTCCTCAACATCTGAAGTTGTCTTATCAGTGACAACTTCAGATGTCATTGACTTGTCTATGTGTCAGTCTCTGAGATTGCTTCATCACTCCAGATTTTTTGTCTCTGTTTTAGTATCATGACCAACTGCTAATGGTTGGTGATTGGGGTTCTCAAATCACAGTAGAGTGTATACAGTTCTCCTACAAAATCAAATCTGGTCTGTATCAGGCTTTATGCTTTATGTCTGAGGCTCTCAAAAGGAAGAGAACAGCAACCATGGGCAACGGATTAAGAGTGAGAAACCGTGTGTATGTATGTGGGAGAGTGTGAGTTTCAAATTTGCTGTCGTTTCAGTAATAAAGAACCTATGCCCTACGTTGCAAGCCAATTTTCTATCTGTCTGCCCTCACCCATCTGAATTATTTTTGTGGTCTTTTTAAGTAAGGCCCCTTCATTATACAGTAGAATACATCTGGAGTGTCTGCCAGTACCAATCCGGTTCTATCTTTTTACCACTCTTATTCTACTGAGCAGTTAATATATTTCTCTGGATGCACTTGAGTTGGAATAAAGTTTTAGAACTCTGCAGTGTGTGGTGCAACAGAAAATGGGCAATGTTTTGCATGCTTCAGCGATTGGTGGCCCTGCTCTGTGAGTTTGTGTCCTGCTGCTTTGTGGCTTAGCTGTGGTTGCTTTTACACACTTTCATTTCACAGCAATAGTGCTTACAGTTGACGATGGCATTAACATAACTGACTTGTGGAAAACTTGGCATGTTTAAAGTCACAGAGCTCAAATGTATGACCCATTCTACTGCCAGTGTTTGTTTATGGAGATTGCATGGCTGTGTGCTTGATTTTCTACATGAATATATTGAGTTATTTTATTTATTGAGCACTTTTTACAAATTACATAACACAAAACAGCTTGAGGGAATCTGGATCTTGGCCCCTTATGAACAGGCCAAAGGGAGGAACAAGGAACCCATCCTTCTCCAGATAGCGAGAGAGAATAAAAGAATATAACGGAGATTAACATCAATATTTAAGATGCAAAAGCATACAGCCTTACCTACTGATGACCATTAGAGTTTACAGTTTGCAATAGTAGGATCAGTTAAAGTCTAATTCGCAGCTTGCCTTGCAGTCTGTGCGAGTGTTTTGGTTGGGGGATTGGCAGCACATGCATGTAAACCATGGTGGTTAGACTGGTCTGGAGGACAGGGAAGCAAAAGACCCTGATAATGGGCGATCTGGTTTAAAGCACATATCAGCAAGGTGTGGGTGCAGATGAAATACTTGCTCAGTAATTAGGAGGCGTGTAGACATACATTTGGCCATATAGTGTACATTTAGACTGCTTCAGGACTGATGTCTTTTAGGTGAAGATATGGCTTATTCTTACAAATTACATTTCTACCTATGGTGAGCAGCATCCAGGGCTGGGGCTAGTTTTGGACCTGCAAGCTCTTAACATCTTTCACTCTTGAGTCAGACTGCTGCTTAGACCTTTGGTGAAGTCTCTTTAATTCTTCAATTTTAGTGCCACCTACCGGCAAGAACAGAAGCAGACTTTCCGTCTTAGTGTAACATTCAGTTCAGTACAGTTTATTTATATATTACAGCCAGTGTTGTCACAAAGCAGCTTTACAGAGTCCAGGTCCAAGCCCCTAGCAAGAAAGCCAAAGGTGATGAGGTGAGTAAAAACTCCCTAAAGCTGGAGGAAGAAACCCTAAGGATGAGCCAAGACTCAAAGGGGGAACCCATACTCCTATGGTCAACCCAGAGAGAAGAGTCTGTAGAGAACAGTAGAAGGCCTTCGTGTACAGACTTAATCACTGTTGGACAGATTAGCCATCTATGGCTAGCAGAGGGGTTACAGTTAAGAGTCGTTTTTGTTGGAGTCTGAGTGAGGAGGTACCGTTTAATGTCAGTGGTGGTAGTTTCTTGACCAACTGATTTAGGTTGGTTCATAATTGGATTTTATAAGGGATTTGTTGCTCGTGTCTCTCAGTATGCCAAGAGTCATTGCTGTTAAAGAAGGCCATCATGAGGCTGAGAAATCAGAAGAAATCTGATAGCCAAAAACCAAATTATAGCCAAAAAACCAAACTTCGTGAACTAATAACAGCCTGTTAGGAGACCATGACAATGCCTGGTTTTAATCATGAACAAAAACATGATCAGATCAAGACCTTTCAGTAGACAGACTCAGATGAAGGTGCACCAGCCTCACCTCATAGCGCTACCCACAAGATCTTCGTTATTTAAAAAAAGCCACACTGTATCAAACTAACATGGTGGAGTGGATGGTTATAGAAGGGGTTGCCTTCCCAACATATGGGGCAAAAATCTTCAAACATGACATTAACAGCATTTGGCAGATGCTTTTATCCCAAGTGACTTAGAGTTTTTGCATATTACAAATGTAGGCGAATGCAGAGTTAGTAGTGTAGCCCAAGGGCTCTTATTGGTGTAGTGCGATGAGCTGTCCAAGTTAGGAATCCAACCCACTCTCCTGCTTGGAAGGCAATGATGTATCCACTACACTAACCAACCACTTGAAAAAAAAGGAACGCTTTACGATTTTGCATGCCATACTAGTGCAGGGACCATGCTAATCATCTCTGTATCATTTCTATTTTAAGCTTCCGTAGCAAGACATAGTCTAAGTAAAATTCTAAATTCTAAAATTCTAATTCTACCCTAACTTAGAGTGACTAAAATTGTGTTTCCGGACAGTTTCAGGCCAATTTTCTAATAAATGATGTAGATTACCCACAGTCTCATGCATTTTCTAACCCTCTTTATTGTAACAGTAGCTGCTTTTGGGATAGCTGTGGGGTTTGACGAGTTGGTGAAACAGACCATCAAGGAGACAATGCATGAGAGTTTGGCAGAAATGTCATACACTTTACACTTGTTCGTTATGTTTGAAGTGTGTTAAGCATTTCTGCAAAAAGCAACGGCAGTGGTAAGAGGAACTGTAGCACAAGGAGGCTGGAAAGTGAATGTTCTCTGTCATCTACGATCAGCAACTGGACAAAATAAACTGATTACAGATGTGCAAAATATCAACTTATTCCAGCTGGATATTTTTCAGTAAGCTCTGAGGACGAATTTTACAGAAGTATAGTAATAGCTGAGATCCATCTAAATACCTCAAAACACTTTGAACCACCACTTTGAGCAGCACACAAGAAACTATATATTTTTTAGGGTCAGAATATGGGCTGCTTTTGACTGGGCAGATCAGTCATCTAACCTGAACCCCACCTGTACTCCAGTTCTACTAAATTCTCCTAATGCCAAACTTCAAAAGCAGACATCAGATCCCAACATAGCTTCACCAAAACTAATTCAGAGTTAAATGTACAAGATAAAAGATAAATGTAATTTGCTTTAATAAAATCATTGTTACCCTGCCCTGAATGTGAAAACCTTCAAAGCCCCAGCAACACTGTTGTGCCTTATACTCTCATACAAAAGTATTGGGACGCCTGACCATTACACCAACAGGGACTTTAATATGGAGTCTCCCCATGCAGCTATAACAGCTTTCACTGTTCTTGGAAAGTTTTGCACAAGATGTTGGAGTGTTTATGTGGGAAATTATAGCCATTCATTCTGCAGAGCGTTTATGAGGTCAGGCACTAACGAGAAGGCCTGGCTCACAATCTCCGTTCCTGTTCATCTCAAAGGTGCAGGAATGAGGTTGAGGTCAGGGCGGACCAGCCAAGTTCTTCCACACCGAACTCATCCAATAGAAAAGGGCCTTCCTCAAATTGTGTCCACAAAGTTGGAAGCATGGCATTGTCCAAAATGTATTGGTATGCTGAAGCTTTAAGATTGCCCTTCACTGGAAGTAAGTAGCCACCTGAATTCAACAGTTAATAGTGTCCCAATACTTTTGTCCATATAGTGTACACAACTGGTGTATTGCATAATTAGAATTACATTATGAGATTATTGTGAGAAAATGTTATGACATGTAACTATGAGATATTTTATGTCATGTCATAGTAACACACTTTTGTGTTTTAAAAAGATTCTTTATTGAAAATGAGATCACCATTTGACCATTTTGATTTTTACCACATTTAATAATGAGATATATCCTCACACTATGATGTGACAACATACCAAGGTGGCAGCTAAGCTGACCCCCTCTGACAACATAACCTTCTGACCTGAATTAAAGGCACCTCTTAATGTGTCTGCATGACCCTGCATAGAG
>JBBPCY010111141.1:0-18930 GCA_037974405.1 Brachyalestes nurse | reverse complement strand
AAAGGAGTTGATATTTTGTGAGCTGGTTAGAAGAACACAGGTTTGGTTTCAGATTTCTGCTCATTGCCTCCAGTCATATATATGTATATATATATATATATATATATATATAAAACCATATACTGATTGACACTAAGGCTTGGCTGTATGTTTCATGTACATATACACAAGTACCCAACTCTAAAAAGCTGATTTTCCAAATACACAGCTAAACAACTTATCAGTATAATGCGGAGAGCTAAGACTTTGTCCAGTTGCGAGAAGTATGCCCTACATGCAACTTTGTGGCTGTGTTTAAGTAGCTGAATGAAACTTCCTTTCATGTATCAGTGGGGCCTGATTTTTCCTGATCTGGTAGCTGCAAATCCGCTCTGCCAACAGATTTTGTCTGGCTGTGGGTTATTGAACAGCCAAAATCAAGGAAATAGTAAAAGGGGTGTTTGTTTAAGTATTTGGTCACAGTAAATGTTTTGATATTTTCTGAGGTCTGAGGCCTTTTTCTTTTTTGCTTACTTAGAACATTCAGAAATATAATGCTAGGAAGCAAATAGGTAATATACAGCTCTGGAAAAAAAAAGAGGCCACTGCAATTTATTTTGAAATCAGCATCTCCATGAGTATGACAACGATTCCATAGCAGTGTTCTGCTTTATGAGGTACTGATTAGTGATCGCCTGAATCTTATTTAACGAGTAAAAGTATAAAAAAACACTGCTCTAATAAACACTTCCCTCTTGCAATGTGACCAGTTGAATGGGAAAACACTACTAGAAGTACCTCAAAGGTATTTATTGCCATTTTATTTAAGAGTAAACAAGAGATTTGTTTTCAATGCATCATTTCTCTTATTTTGATGTTTTGTCATTTCCTTTACAATTATGCTTTAAAGAACAATACTTTTATTTGGAAATTAGGAGAAATTCAACAAAGCTGTTCAGTTCAATACTTGTACCTATAAAAGATAAAACCTGAGAAACTGAACATTTTTGCAGTGGTCTCTTATTTGTTTCTGGAGCTGTATGAGGATAAAAATACATGCACTATAACATGGCAGTTAACCAAAGGTGTAAAAAGATTTGGGGCTTTGCTTGAGACATGTCTGGCTTAAGCCCCTTAAGCCCATCCCTGGTGTTATTCAAGGTCCTTTCATTGCTACAAGGTTGGATAAGCTTTGTAAAATGCTAGAAAAAAACTATTTAACCAAATGAAATAAAATAGCAAAATAGATGTAGAGTGTGTTATTAATTTCAAAAGATAATTATTTTGAATGTCATATCTTCCTGGTTAACTATGTGTTGTGTTTTTTATTGTGTGAAAGAGATATGTTGCCTCAAAATTTGTGGGCGGATCAGCATTTGTGAGCCAATTCAGACAGTGAGGTGCAGAATGGGCAGTGGACGACGGGTTGTCAAAGTTGGCCACCCGTCCGGGAATAAAGTGTCAGTTTATGCTTTCTAGACAGACAGTGAGGACTGGTCTCACTAATTTTCTTTCTCTTGTTCTGTTATCCCTCTGCTGGCGACAAGGTGGCAAAATACAAGCTGTGTCGCTGTTCAGACAAGAAGAATCAGAACAACACTGCCGATCACGGCACAGTACTGGGGCTTGACGATGTCAAATGTCACGTCAGCAACTTTCATTAGAGACGCTGATCCGACATCCGTCTGTGCTGCAGTGTATCTGTGTCTTTCCTGGAATCTCCACCGTCGTCGAGAAACGGAGCTGCCTGTGTACATCATCACCATGGAAACACATCCTAGAGTTGTACAGATTGTTCTAGAATCATTTAAACTCTCTTACATACGTTTTTGTAAGCACAGAGATGGGAAAACGTTAATTTTTACAGTCTTTCAGTCATACAACTTTCTCATAAGTGATTTGGATTTTGCCTTGAAAGGCATTCAAAGAAAGTGGGGTTCATAGAAAATTCTGTGGCTGGCATTCTGAGCTATGCAATGGAAAAGCAAGAGAGGTTTGGAGAGAAAAGCTTCAGAGTTTTCTTTTTGTTCTTTTGTGTTTTATGTCTCGTCTTAAGATGGATGTGCAGTGGCTGAAAATGCCAACCCAGTGGGCATAATCACTAGGTCTGAGAGACCTTCTCAACAAGTTAAAACCAATGTGTGTCAGAGTGCTGTGAAGGTGACAGACACTGTCTAAAGCTCTAGAATATCTACAGAAGTGTTCATGTGAACTGTATAACCAAAACTAGTAACATAAACTGCCACCACTCAACACTTGTATTACACCCATTCTGGACCACTGGCAGTGTAGTGGTTTATTAAAGGGATGCTCTAGCACTTTTTCTCCCATGGAATTATTCTGTCATACTTTACTGTAAATTCAAGAAATAATGTTGCTAACAAGTCAATAATCACCCAAATCCTTTCTGTAAATATGTCTGTGAAACTTCTCTTACCTTGCTGAAACTGCATCCAGCTCTTTATTTATTAAGGTGGTACAGACTTGTCATCGTGGTTTAGAACAGAGTATGACTCACTGTGAGCTACAAAAACGAGCAAAACTTTCATGATGTAGCTGAACGCTGTTTCTTCTAGAATCAGAGGGAAATGACTGCTTTGTGAATTACAGCTGTGTTGCTGTCTGAATTAGCAAAGTAGCAAAATTTGATCTCTCACGGTAAATCATACAGCATCCTAAACCATTTTAATAAGCCTGAGCTGCTTAATGAATGTAGGGTGTAGTTTTATTGGGTTATATGGGTGACATTCCCATGATGTATTTTTACAGAAAACATTTGGGTGATTATTGACTTCTAGTGTTTGTTAGCCCTAAATTTGGACGCCAAACCTATCAACCGACTAAGGCTAAATTAAGTAGAACATTGTGCACGCTGTAAATCTGTATAATTGGTTATTCCAAGAATGTGAGATGTTTTGTGCAAATGTATTATCAGTAAGATGGTCTGGGTGGAGTTTTCACAGACCTGATCGCCATGGAAACCTGAAAAAAAGCAAAAAGAATCTGAAAGTTCTGTTTTCATAAATCGGATAAAACTTCGTGAACAGCTTTGGTACGTCAATGTCTTCTGTCTTATTTTAACACCTGTACTGTAGAATTTGTGTCACAGATTTCTAATGGAATTCAGCAAGTGCCCATTGAGTCTTAAGGCATTGAGTATCTGTAATTTTCAAAGTTCAGGGACAAGTATTCAGATTATTGTCCATGGCAATCAACTGTATGATACAGATGCAGCAGAAAGAGGTTAGGCTCAAAAATTATTAAGACTGATATGAATCTGGCTTTAAAAAGCTGATAATTTCACAAGCTGGGCTATGAAGCTGCTTGCTTCTTTTAGTTGCCCACAGGGGTGTGGTGTGTGCCGTGGGCTGCTTTATGATGTCATTCCATTCCTGATCAAAGAGTGACAGTGAACTGGAGATTTGCCTATTGGCTTTGCATGAGAGTGCTTGCCTTATGTATGAAATGATATACATGTGATATATTGGCATGTCGCAAGAGTGATAATGCATGTCTATGTGTGGGAGCAGGAGTGTGTGTGTGTGTGTAAGCACGTATGTATGTATGTATGTATGCGTGTAAGTATTTGTGCAGGGATGCCAGCGTTTGTGTGCATTTCTGTGTGCAGTGGTACGCATGCAAGTTCGTCCATGCATGTGTGTATATTCGTGGTGTGTGTGTGTGTGTGTGTCAGTATATTTGTGGTCTGTGTCCTGCAGGGCAGATGCTTTTTTAAGTGACAAAGAGAGATTTGTTTATTTTCATAGCTTAATGCCAAGCCACACCAAAACCTAATAGATTTGCTTATTGTGCCAAATGCCTGCATATAGGCCAGGCTTCATGTTTCATCATCTTTATAGTTTAGTATGATTTATGGTGTTTTTTGCATCTTACCTCTTAGTTGGTTGTGGTGATGATTTTAGGTGCAGTGTGTGCAATATGGCATAAACTATTCTTTCTCAGCCAGATGGTGGAATATCGATATGCTTGTGTTCGGTTTTAAAATTTGAATGATTATCAAATCACAAGAGAACTAGAGAAATGTACAGCAGCTTCGGTAACCAAGAGTTTGCTCCTGTTATTATCCTGATCAGTATCTGTAATGATTTGATGCTTATCATGTGGCTGTATTCTGTGTGATTTTTTTATGAATAAATGTATCAAATTAGGGTTTTTTGCACACTTCTTATCAAAAGCACACAAAATGATGTGAACAGAATCAGAAAAGTTGCTGTTCAATTTAGTTTTGTTTGTAGAACTGTTTACAAAACAATGTCACAAAGCAGTGATTAGTGATGACATCTGTGATTTTAATCCAGTAGAAATCCCCAGTTTGTGTCATTTTTACAGTCTGACAGTAATTGTAGTGTTTTTAATCCAGTATGAATCTGCAGTGTATGTAGATTTTAAAGTAAAAAGTAAAGTGGCCCCTTTTAGTCACACGTGAACACACCACAGCACACAGTGTGAACAATGTAAAATTCTTTCTCTGTATTTAACCCATTCACCAAATGAATCAGTGCGCTGCCACCAACGAGGGGTGCCCGGGGAGCAGCGTGTGGGCATGGTACCGCGCTCAAGGGTACCTCAGTGGTGCCAGTGGCAGTCCTGGGTCTTGAACCCATGACCTTCTAATCTCAGGGCAAACTCCAAACCTCTAGACTACCAGCTGCCCCTCTGTCTACAGTATACAAGAAGGTCAGAACGATTAGCATGCTCTGCACCAAAAGACTCACTGCCTATGAAGTAAAAGAGAAGTTATGTTTATTTGACTTTTATTACACAAAATATAATGAAAGCATTGCAATGTTAATACTGCCCCAAATTTACACAACATAAAATGAAGTGATTTAGTAGGTACAAAATTCCGTTCCCTCCTGCAGATGACCATTAATGTCTGTTTGTTTTATTGACCTTTTTATATTTTTAATATAATATCTGTATTATATCTCTAATGTGTGTGGTTTAATGGACCAAAACAGACATAATTTACCCCATTGCTGTGTCTCCACGCCTTATAATATGTAAATGATCTCTAAAGTGAAGTGTCTATTTGTCGTACATGAACACACCACTGCACACAGTGTGAACAGCACAAAATTCTTTCTCTGTATTTAAACCCATTCACCAAATGAAGCAGAGGGCAGGAACGCAGTGTGTGGGGATGGTCTCTTGCTCAAGGGATCCTCAGGGGTGCCACTGGCAGTCCTGGGATTCAAACCAACAACCTTCTGATCATAGGGGCTACTTCCTAACCACTAGGCCACTAGTTCCCCCATCTTCTGATCAGTTACTCTTTATTTTGCCTCATTATGGTCTCTAAGACATGATACATGATAACGGTGTATACACCTCATCTGTCCAGAATCTTGATCAACTAACTGTAGTCTATGCTTGGCACTGGACATGGTAACCATGGGTGACTGCTTAAGGGAATCCCATTGTTAGCAATGCTTTTCTATGGTGATTACACAAGCTGTACAACTGTGCAACTAAACTCCTGTGTCAGCAATGGGTTCACCTTAAAGTAGCAGAACTCATTCATTGGAAGAAGGGTATGAATAATTTTGGACATACCGTGCATTGAAATCGTTTAGAGCATTTGGAAGATGAGGTATCTGAAAGCCAAAACACAAGTATCCCATATCACCATAATTCACCTTATGAGAACAAGGTGAGAAAGAGGTTTAGTAGAAGTGTAAGACAGGATTGTGCAGGGCTCATTACTCATCATGACATGCTGGAAGAGGTGGACTAATCCATAAAATCTCTGGAGTGTCATTTCACACCAGCAGGAGATCGAATAAAATATGCCAATTCTTTCAAGGTGGTCGAACTGGTTCGGAGTAAAGGAGAAACTGTAGCAGATCTGTTTGTGTGTGGGGTGTGGTTTCTATCAGGCGAGACATGTTCCCGTTGAGGGCAAGTCTAAAGTCAAGTCACAAGTCTTTGTTTGTGAGACTTAAGTGTGACTCGAGTCCCTATCTCTGACCTGTGATAAATAACCCTACATTATTTAATGCTAGTTAACACTTTGGTATCTTTACTAAAGAGACTGACATTGCTCTTCAAGTTGTGTTTCACACTTTTCTTTGGGTAAGGAATGTGTGTACTCCCATACCCCCCAGAGTACATCTAATCAAAGGTGAGTGCCAGAATGCATGTAAACGATCCATTTCATTAACATTCATTCAAAAGAAAAATAAGAGAGAAAAACAGCCAGACACAACACCACTTAATCACCCAGGATCTCTGTCTCAGAGATTAAACAGCCATTTGTTTCTCATAAAAACACAAAAGACCTCCCAGGAGCTCTGCCCCACACAGCTCAGCCTTCACTCTGAAAGTGCCTTCATTCTTTCAGTCCTGAGTGTACTGCAAATAATAGAAAGGAATATATTGCTAGATGCAATAAATTAGATGAGAATAAATTCACACTGTGCGGGCCAGTTAAGTTCTTCCACAACTAACTCATCCAACCATGTCTTGATGGACCTTGCTCTGTGCGCTGGGGCACAGTCATGCTGGAATAGAAAAGGGTCTTACCTAAACCGTGTCCACAAAGTTAGAAGCATGGCGTGGTCCAAAATGTCTTGGCTCGCTGAAGCATTAAGATTGCCTTTCACTGGAAGTAAGGGGCCTAGCCCAAGCCCTGATAAACTGATGCGTCCCAATACTTTTGTCCATATAGTGTAGAGAAGTGTCGTGAATTTGCATTTTGGTTATTTTTTTCTTTCTGCTCCTTGTTTATTCATTTTTTCTCATTTTCTTACTCTCCCTCATAACTAACCCCCACTAGCAGCTGAGAAATGGTTCATAGTTCCTCAGTCATAAGGCCTTCTTTGTTTTTATTTATCCCCTATCTGGAGAGTTGAGGCTTTGAATGGGACGCATTTAGTACGTTGGCCAAGTGAGGGGAAAGTTCACAGCTCAGAGAAACGTGTTAATCTCAAAACCAGCCATTTAAAATCGAGAACACATCACTTCCACACATTTAAACTGTACTAAGCTGTGAATAAAGCATGAATTGAGGACATTGTTTATGACTTCTACTTCTAGATAGGCTGTCAGTCAATAGGAGCGAGGTCGAGCCGCCCTCTGATTGGCCAATAGCAGCAGAGGGCGTGGCTTCAAATACGAAGTGGCAAAAGTTTGCCGGGGCAGAGAAGCCTGAAGGATTCGTCATGGCAACGCTGAAGAAAGTCTGCATCGTTGGCTCTGGAAACTGGTAAAAACTACAAAAAAAACTTTTTTCATTCTTCTACTACTTTGTATGTCCTACCTTCTTTTTAGAGGCCAGGTTTATTGTATTATATTGGATTTGGGCTAAAATGGTTTCTTCTATTACGTATAGAGCTAAATTTCAATGTGGAACCCCAGACAGACTCTACATTAGACGTGTGGTGCTCTATTTTTTGTGTAGAAACAGTTGCTAAACTCCAGATGGCTCTTAATGGCATGGCACTCTATTTGGTTGAGTCCCAATTCAGTGACCTGTGTGGTGCACTTTATGAGATTCAGCCTGTCCCCTTGTTTGTAGAACCCTAGGAGTCCTTAATGGCAGTCCACAATGCAGAAGTATGCCAGTGTGTCCAGTCTGGCTTACTGAGAACAGGTTCACTGCTCTGACATTATGTAATTATGTGTCCCCAGTGTGCTGCAGCACCCAGCAAATGAGTGTGTACCCTTTATAGCTTCCCAACTGCATCCCAGTAATGTGCACAGATGTGGAAAACATGTGAAACATATGGTCAAGTCAGTCAACCCATAACATGGGCTTAACCCAGTTTCTTTACACTCCCACGTTTGGGGTTCAGGAATGTGTGCCAAAGTCATATGTCATATGATACAGACTGCAGAACACACGTGACCGTGTTGCTGACTCCAGTGTTGCATGTAAATGTACTGAAAAAATGGTCTTTCAGTTTGTTTTGTTCTGGAAAAAACAACACATTTTAATCATGTACTTTCAAAGCATTATTTTGTCTCAGCTTAATAACAATATAAGCATGAGTCAGACATTTTGCCCTTCACTGTGACTTATGAGGAGACCTTGGTGTTGGACGTCAACCAAATAAAGCCACAACCAAGAACTCGACTGGCTGTGTGTACATGAATCAAGTAATAAATGGTTCTGGAGCCATCCAGCTGTGAAGGACAGGTTTCAACCACCAATAGGTCAACTGATCAGTATCAGAAATAAACATGGGACGAGGGCTAAGGCTGCAAAAATGCCGTCCAGAAGTAAATTGCAGTTAGTAAGGGCAAAAATGGTACAAAATATGATTTCCTAATATGAGCATAATGCTGTATTTCTCTCTCTCTCTCTCTCTCTCTCTCTCTCTTTCTCTCTCTCTCTCTTTCTCTCTCTCTCCCCCTCAGGGGTTCTGCCATTGCTAAAATAGTCGGGCTGAATGCAGGACGAAACCCAAAGTTTGACTCCACAGTGAACATGTGGGTTTTTGAGGAGGTGGTAAATGGCCGCAAACTCACCGAAATCATTAACACAGAGCACGAGAACGTCAAATACCTGCCTGGGCACAGACTGCCTGAGAATGTGGTGAGAGATTTGGTCCCATCCAACTCAACGAGACTCCTGGTGTTTGATTAACTCTATTAACAGTGCCACATGACCTTTTATTATGTTGCATTAACTTTTAAATGAACTCTTGCAGTGTCTAATTGAACGTTACAGCTTAAATTAACTCAAAGTTTACTCATAAATCGTAAATATTTAGCTACATTGTTGAAATAACTTCTGCAGTGTATTTTTGGCTTTTACAGTGTTTAACTTATATAGTACTGAATTAACTCTTAAACTGAACTACAGTTCCCAGTTAATTGTTAAACTGGTAAGTGAACACTTAGTGTTTATGTTTGTTTGATGTGTATAAAATCTGTGGGTGTTGATTAATTTCAATACTGTGGATTTAGCTGTGTTCTGATCACACTGATGACGTCCTGCTGTAGTGGTGAACGACATCTTCACAGCTCTGTGCTGCCTTAATTGTTTACATTTCTTTACCAATGTCTATTATTCTTTCTTTCTAGCATTCCTCATTGATCTTTCTTTCTCTTTGAATGCTGAAGCAATTACATTTTAAAAGTCAATTTGACAAACTCAGGTAGACAATTGATGGTGACAATAAAAAGACACTTAACACTTAAGATGATCAAGATGGGGGGGGGGTGGCCATTCAGTGTACTACATGTTCTTACACTGACTTTCGGAACTCTGTTAGAATGGCTATAATTATATTTTAATCAGACATTCCAGACTACTAATCTACTAATCACTACATCTACTAACAATTATAATGCCGCAGCAGCAATAAAAGCTTAGGCATAATTGCATGCACTTTGTCTTGCATTTATTAAAATGATGTACTTTTTTGGATAAAAGACAAATGCCATGACCACAATTCAAGTTGTAATGAATGTGAGCTACTTATTACAGCTATACAGTCTAATTACACCTTTTGAGTCTATTAAGACCCTAGAGGTGTCATCTACATTTGTTGATCTCTGATCTATCTAATGCACTTCTACTCCTTCCTTAATGTTGTGTTAAATGAGAAATAAGCCTGATGGATTTATATAATTATATTTAAACTAGTGCATCACAAGACTAGTTCTGAGTTTTGTCATCTGTTTCATTTACACTCAAACAACATCCTTACAGGAAGGAAGACCAAAAAAACAATATGACAATATACAAACAATATATAGAACAAAAATACGAGATTTAATTATGAATTATTAAATATTAAATTATAACCATTAGTTCTCAGTCCAGTTATGAAGGACAAGAGTCGAGATTTAACTCCTCTCTCTCTCTCTCTCTCTCTCTCTATCAGGTAGCAGTGGCGGATCTTGCTGAGGCTGTGAGCAGTGCTGATATTTTGCTCTTTGTGATCCCCCATCAGTTTATCAGCAGAGTGTGTGACACCATTCAGGGAAAAATTAAACAAGACGCACTGGGACTGTCACTTATCAAGGTCTGACGCGCACCCACACACAAACGCACACACACATAAACAGAGGCTTGTTTTTACACAACATCAAAACATGAGGCCTTACATACAAGCAAACTTAGGTACTTAAAATGCATTTGCGACTTACGTTATGATATAGTTAGGGTTAAAAGGGCATAAAGTCTTTGTGGTTAATTATCTAAATCTTAAACTGAAGATAATTCCATTTAAGCCTAAGAAAATATTCCATGCATTTAGTACTTTTTGTAATCTCCCTTTGCCAACATTAAAGCATGGCTTGATTGTCTTGAGAATACAGAGCAAGCAATCCGAGACCAGTCCTCAATAGGAAATGTCTCTAGGTCCTCCAGGAACCTCAGTCCTTTTGGAGTCTCCACAGCACAGGTTTTCCGTGGGGTTTAGGTCGGGGGATTAGGATGGCCATGTCAAAAACCTGAATTCTCTGATTGCTTATCTATTTTTGTGTTTTTGGCCGTATGTTTTAGATAATTGTCCTGCTAGATGACCAAACCAGACGTATTTTTGCCTTATTTGGATTTTCATTTAAAATCGCCTGGCATTTTATATACTCTTTGGTGCCATATATCTTAACAAGGCTTCTGGGGGCTTTTCAAGGAAAACAGCCCCCAAACAGCCCAGACCTTTTTATACCAAACCCATGTGAGTGTTTGTTCCCAAAAAGCTCTATTTTTGTCTCACAAAGCCTGGTTCCTCCAGCATCAAAGAAACTCCAGGTGCTTACATTTGTTTTAGAGGAAAAAGAAATAGTCTTCTGGCACACCTTCCAAGTAATTTCTTGGCACGGCAGTGGCATCTTAATGCAATTTCAGGGACTTGGTCACCCCAAATTGATATCATCTTATGCAAATCTCCAGCTGTGATCCTTGGATTTTTGTCTATTCATTCTCCTCACTGTGTGAGTGTGCTTTGTTCATAAGAGTTTCTTATGGTGGCAGTGACTGAGACACATGTGGTTTTCATATAAAAGAAAATATATGTTTTTGATAAGGGTTTTGTTTTTGTCACACCGGGGCTGCCTCGGCCACGCCCCCAGAGGCCACCGTCCCCTGAGTATTAAGTGAACACATGTCTTGTCCCGTCTCTGTGATGTCACGTGTTGGTCTGGACGTCTATGTTCTGGAACCTGCACCTGTGTTGTGAAGGACTTGTTTCGTTTGGAGCTCTTGAGCTGTGTCTAAGTTTATTAAAGCTTGTTTGTTTTGAAGTCTATCCCGCAGTTGCGTCCTCCATCCCAGCACAACACGACAGTTTTCCTTGACTTCCATAAAGATTTGAGTTTTAGTGCGAAATTGAGCTGATTTATCACAAAGACCTTTACCATGAGTGCCAATAAAGCCATGCCACAAATGTATTATACATATGTATTATGTAACACAAAAAAAATCAGCTCCTATTCATTTCAATGAGCAGGCCCTTGTCCTAAAGTGGTAGAATCATATTACCTGATCGACTGATGGTGTAGGCAATTTTACCACTGGTGGCCAGCATCATGAGGAGATGATTTAGGCAAAAAAGTCAGTTTTGCCAAAAAATGACATAGGCGATTATTTTAGCAAGGTGACAATATATACTTGAAACATTGTTTCATACAACAATGAAACAAAGATCTGTAAAAAGCTAAATCATTTTGTTTATCCTGTTAGTTGGACCCGTTTTCCTCTGACTTTATTGTAAAGTCACAAATGTATGTATGTATCTTCTATTATGGCAACATACGTCTTTTGTCTTCTAGGGTATTTTCTGTATTTCTTTTATAGAGTTTGCTCTTTTCATGTTTATAGGAGTCAAATTAAAAGTGTTGCCTCTAATATGAATGTCTCACTTTTGTTCTTTCTGATGAGCCTCTCAGATTTGTCATGTGTGTCTCAACACGTGTGTGTACGTGCACAAATGTTTCAGCACATTTACTCTGGTTGTATCTTCCACACACTCAGCAGTCTGCATGTAAAAAGGAGAAATAAGATCACATGACTTCTGTATATTCACTCTTGACATGCATATTGCTGAAAGATGACTGTGCATTCTTTCTGTCTGTGCTCATGCATATGTATGTACATATGTGTGTGTAGGGGGTGGATGAGGGTCCTGATGGCCTGAAGCTCATCTCAGAAGTGATCCGGGAGAAGCTCGGTATTAGCATGAGTGTGCTAATGGGTGCTAACATTGCAAATGAGGTGGCAGATGAAAAATTCTGCGAGACCACCATTGGTAAGTTCAGCATTAAGGAAGCATAATAAGTGCAGTTCAGCTCATAAGGTCAGGTTTCAGTGACAGCTCAGTTTTGATTGATTGATTAAAATGTATTTAATGTACGTATTACTTAAATTAGCAGTGATCATCTGTCAGTTCCATGATGAACCAGAATGGACATTTTTATTCTCATACAGCACCCCTTAGAATCAGAGGCTACTTACAGGCATATACAAAAGTTTAAACACCTCCAGTCAAATTATGTTTATGGTCTAAGTGAAAATGAGTTTTGCAAATGTTTGGGTGTCAGATTTAGGTGGGTCAGATTATATCGCTAAATTTCCATGGTATTTCAATCAAATAGTGCAGTAAAAGTAGAAAATGCTGCCTAAGGCTAAATCGTAAATGTACTTCTCGGATGTACTTCTTACTACACTACTTGAATATGGAATATTTCCTAATCTAAGCTATTTCAGATTCTGCAGCATTATTTGACAAGGGGCACCCATACAGTTTTACAAGCATTAGGGTTTTTTGTGTATATTTTTTATAAACTATTTAAAAACTTTGTCATTGTTCAGTCTATTTTTATTATTTGACTTTGTTTTTTTTTTCCAAACTTGGGCTTTTCTTTTTATATAAAAAAAGACTTCTTCATTACTAATGGTATCAGGAGTGACTAGCCTTCATTTTAACCTCACACTACTCCTAACCTGTCTATAAACTGCACACTATAACCCTTTCTGTGGTGTGGATCTGTATTAGGCTGTAAAGATAAGGATCAAGGAGCATTGCTAAAGGAGCTTATGCAGACGGATAACTTCCGTGTCACTGTGGTTGAGGAAGCAGATGTGGTCGAGATCTGTGGGGCTCTGAAGGTTAGTGGACATTTCATTCACCTCTTATTTTCAATGCTTTCTGTCCTTTTGGCTTTTGTTTCTCTGGATATCGGAGCCATACTTGCACTGTTTGACCAAGAGTACCCAGACTACCCAATAATACCTGAAGATGTGCAGGTGTCTACAAACTTTTGGACATATAGTGTAGTGTGAACATAATTGGCGAGTTGTCATGCTAGCTGCAAAACTGAACCTCAAAACAAAGCTGCAGCAGTGTTTTGTTGTAGAAACTGCAATGACATGAATCTATGCAGCAGAGGGCGTGCAAGCCTGCATGAAAAGGTTCAGATTTAGGCTATTGTTTTTATTAGGGGTGTAGAATGCATCCTTGCACCAGTACAAGTGTGGTGATTCTGTGGAAAAGATTTTGCCATTTTATAATCCATTGTAAACATGTAAAGTATTTTTGGTCCAATTGCTGTTTTTATTGCCTAAATTCTACTGTTGGATAGATAGTTTCCTCCATCACATGTATGTAATTAAAACCTAATATAGACCTACCAAAATAACTGATTTGAACCAAATCATAATGAAATTTGATTTTGTGCTACACTGGATTGATTTTTTTGTTTTTGAGGTTTATTGTATTATATTGTATTTTATTGTTGCCCTGTCTGAACATAGCAGAACAAAAAAGTCCATGTTATGTACCCTAGCTTTTCACTGGGTAAAATGTGAATGACATTAATGTAATCATTTTCATCTACTGCATGTCTGCAGAACATTGTGGCAGTCGGTGCTGGGTTCTGTGATGGTCTGGGCTTTGGTGACAACACGAAAGCAGCAGTGATCAGGCTGGGCCTGATGGAGATGATTGCCTTCGCACGCTTCTTCTGCTCTGCCGGCCCTGTTTCTGCATCAACGTTTCTGGAGAGCTGTGGTGTGGCTGACCTCATCACCACATGCTATGGAGGACGCAACCGGCGCGTAGCCGAGGCTTTCGCCAAGACCGGAAAGGTGAACAAAAGTGGTCTGAAGGCCTTCAGGAACAGCTGACCTTTGTAAACCCCATCCACAAATCCGTTCTTTTGTAGTTACACTATTATCCACTATTATAAACTCATACATTATTATAAACTCTAATACACCATTATCCACTATTTTGTCATTTATATGGGATTATGTACCAAAAGCTCTTCATCTCTTCCAGCTGAACAGACAATACTGTTCTTCTTGAGTTTTATTATTATTATTTATTTATTTTGTTTAATGTAGTTTTATTTATTTATTTTTTAATAGCCGGAATTTGGCACCACTTCTACAGTTTTTGAAATGTTGGAATGGTTCCAATGTCAAAACGTCCATTAATATCCGGTGTTGTGTATTCAGATTTTTTGATCGATTGATCAGGGGCTGAGTACTGATTGTTAAGTACTGATTTTTCGTGTGTCGCCTCTGTAATTAATGGGGAGGGAGAGTGGAGGGTCGAGTGAAAGAGTCTATGACATCACTGCTGAGGTGGCCAGAAACTGACAAAATGTCGTGGAGCAAAACACATAGCAGACTCATAACCAGACTCATGTTATAAGCTCATGTCAGTTATAAAAATAAATAATAAATAGTACTTTAATTTTGGAACTTAAGACTTTACATGCTACAGCAAACTCTTTTTATTTTTCAAAAGAGTGATTTTTGATTTTTGATGGGCCTTTTCAAAAAAAGACCTGACGCTTACTTATAAGCAAATTCGCCTTAGCTATTCCCAACCTGCCCAGTTTTAATTATTTAGCATGCAGGGCAATCCAACTCAGTAGCTTAGTGTTTTTAACTACAAGCTCAAACTTATTTTGAACAACTGTAAAAATATTTCAATGGAAATCATCCACAAAAGACATTTCTTAAGCTTGTGTCTCTGTGTGTATGTGTGTCAGTCATTAGAGGAGCTGGAGAAAGAGATGCTGAATGGTCAGAAGCTGCAGGGTCCAGCAACAGCCGCCGAGGTCCATCTTATCCTTAAACACAAAAACCTGCTGAACAAGTGAGACTCTCTCCAAACTTCTTTGTAGCTAAATTATTTTAGTTTTTATTGTATTTATATTTTTATTTACCATGGAAACCTCAACTGTACTTTACACTGTTTGAATATTTTGAAAATTTAATTATTAACAAATGAATAGAGATGGTTGAATAAAATGTCATAACATTAACTTACATTAAAAGAATTGAGGAACCATATTTCCTTCTTCTGTAGGTGCCATTTCTTTCAACAGCAACAGTGTGCGTCACACCGACTTGTGTAACAAGCTGTGTAACACCCATTTTGTAACTCTCGCTCTCTCTCTACCTCTTTTTCCAGATTTCCTCTGTTTAACTCCGTGTACGAGATCTGCTTTGAGAGTCGTCCAGTCACAGACTTCATCAGCTCCTTACAGAATCATCCAGCACATCTCTGAGTGCAGGGCCATTTGCAGCCATAAGCGGTCTCTGAACTATCAGGTGACCCTGTAGTTTCTGGTGTTTCTTTTTCTCAATAGCATCACAAAGTACCAGAGAGTTTATTTATTTTTTTTGCTCAAAATACATGTCAAATATTCAAGAATGGCCCTGTATGTGGGCGTTTGCGCGTGTACGTATGTGTGTGTGCGTGTGTGTGGACATGCATGGCTGCAGTACTGTGCCTTCTCCCATTTATTTTAAGTGTATGTGCAGATGTCCTGTTTCTTATAACAACAGTCAATCTTCTTTAGAAATTGCCATATGTACACTATATAGATAAAGTATTAGGACGCCTGACTATTACACCAACAGGGACTTCACTGACATTGCGTTCAAACCTATAGACTTTAATATGAAGTTGATCCCCCTTTGCAGCTATAACAGCTTTCACTCTTCTTGAAAGACTTTCCACAAGATTTTTGAGTTTCTGTGGGAATCTGTGCCCATTCATTCTTTAGAGTAGAGGTCCCCAACCACCGGGCTGCGGACCGGTATTGTTTTATATGAAACTGGTCCGTGACGCAAAAAAGGTTGAGAACAGCGGCTTTAGAGCATTTATGAGGTCAGACACTGATGTTGGATGAGAAGGTCTGGCTTGCAATCTCCGTTCCAGTTCATCCCAAAGGTGTTGGATGGGGTTGAGGTCAGGACTCTGTGTGGACCAGTCAAGTTTTTCCACACTGAACTCATCCAGCCATGTCTTTATGGAGCTTGCTTTGTGCACTGGGACACAGTCATGCAGGAATAGAAAAGGTTCTTCCCCAAACTGTGTCCACAAAGCTGGAAGCATCTTGGGATGCTGCATTAAGATTGCCCTTCACTGGAAGTAAGGGGCTTAGCCCAAACCCTGAACAGGTGTGTCCCAATACTTTTATGTTCATAATATTTGTGTCTTACAGCTTGTTCTCTAAGTACATTAAGGACTTCTACTTTTTCAAGTTTTGCATAATTCAGTCATTAAGACGAAAATAATTCATTCAGAGTCGATTGATGTGAAGCATTGTAGAGAAACTTACTGAGGGGTAATAGTTTGGGTATTAATATGAATAAATTAAAAATGCTTCAGGCTAGAAGCTAGAATCAAAACTAGAATAAATGTCTCTGGCATCAGTAAAGTTTTTTTTGTGCAAATGTGCTGATTTCTGCCTAGGAAGTCTCTCTACAGTAGATAATTTCATATCAAAGCACTCTGAAGGATTCTTAATTATGTAATAAATTGTAAACCTTCTGTACAGTTACCCAGCAAGGGTCATGAGGTACAAAAATCAGGAACATGAGTGGATTCATTTGGAAAATTATCCAACTAGGAAATATGACTGTGCTTGTGTTACATATTTCAGTCAAATCGTATTACCTAACATTTAGACCCAATTGCTGTATCCTAATATAAGACCTACTGTATGCTGTAGACTGTTACCGCAAATGTGAATTATGGGGGTTTTCCACCGACTGGTACCAGCTTGGTCCGGTTCAGTTCGGTTCCACTTTGTTACCGATCTACAGTTTTCCACTACAACTGGTTGCTATAGCGACCAAACATTCTGAGAACAGCACAAGTGGAGTGCTCTAAGCTAAGGTTAACAACCTGCCATTATTACAATCGTCAGCATGGGTGAAATCAGAGGGATTTTATTTCTTATCCTTGGTTTGTGGCTGTTTGTTTCATAATTTAAGTTTCCCAATGCATTCACTGTCAAAAAGCTGAGGCAGAGAAAGTTGTATTCTGAGGTAAATGCAGGGCGGCTTGTCTGGGTTCAGTCAACAACACTGACGTAACAATAGCAACCACCAATCAGTAACCTCCAATATGTACACGTCATCATTAAGTATCGGTTCAGCACGCTTGGAACCTCGGCCAAGGTGGTACCAAGAATGGTACAGGGTACCAGGTACCAGATTTTAGTTATGGAAAAGCAAAAAAAGCTAACCGAGCTGGTACCAGTCAGTGGCAAACCCCCAATAGACTGCTGTACTTTTTTCTGGCGTTTTATATAAGGATTGGCTCGGAGCAATAGAGAACAAACGTTATTATACTGAGGATTTGCCAAGGATCTAGACCAAACCATTCAGATGTGATCTCCAGGTTTGAAATTTACAAACTCAGGCATATGGCCAACTAAAGATTTCCAAGACTCCTTTCAAAAACAAAATGAAAAGAACCAGAGCTCTGAGTAAGTTGTCAGATCTTTATCATTAAACCTAAGTCTACTGTGAAAACACATGTTCGATTTAACTTGTGAAATTCTTGAGAGATCAGACTTTACTGGGCCAAAAACGTTCACTTTCTTTTTCCGATGCCACTCTGACTCATTGTTCCTGCCAAATAAACGTTGGCAACGTGAGGCAGTTGCAGTCATTGCCAGCGTTCTGTTCCATCTATTTACTGTTCATACTTAAGAAACGTTCCAGTCCCTGCTGCTCAGGAGCAAGCAGCACAATTAAGCCCCCATCGTGCTTAAAAGAACTGTCGAATGGAATTGCCTAAGAAATGTTGTTTTGGGTCTGTGACTAATAGTGCTTGTTTTGTTGGCCTGCACACACATTCAGAGAAACTGATATTTTAAATAGATGAGTGAACACTCCTTGCCCTTTATAGTGGACCCTCTATGGTTAGCTGACTGAGAAATCTCACAAAACACGACAGTTTTCAGAGTCCTGAAACCTTCTAGTATTTACACTGTAATCGGTGTATATGTAACTTATTAAGGCTTCTCTGAATTAAATGGAATACAAAGACCACTTCTTCTCTTTAGAAATCTTTTATTGGTTGAGCATCAGGGTGTCAACAAAACATTCAAATAAAACATTCAAATAAAACATGTCTCATGTACTAATAATGAATTTGTTATTATACAAGTTGAATGAACACTGCAGTCAGTGTACTGTGAGCTCATATCCTCAAATACAGGTACAGCACCAGACCACAGGACTGAAAAGACAGCATTGAATGTGCACATCAAACATACTGTGAAATAAATATTTTTTGCTTCCATCTCTGATTTTCATGATCTCATTTATTACTGGAATACAGCAACATTGTAATAAAGCATTTTAATCTCTTTGGTGGAGCAATAATATGCCGAAACAGTACAAAGAATTAAATGGAAATTAAAACATACATAAGTAAATGATACACTGTGATTTTTAAAGCATTTCTTGATTATGAAAAGTATTACACTGTCCTCCATAATTATTGGCACCCCTGGTTAAATGTGTTAAAAGCCTTAAAATAAATTCAATTTTTATTGCAGAAGCATACTCTCACACCGAAAATTGTAGAAAAATGTAACCTTCAACTCAAGTGAATTTTAAGGGGAAAAAAAGAAATAATAATTTTTCATACAATCACCTGTTCCACAATTATTGGCACCCCTAACAATTCCTAGAAAATAAATGTAATTGAAGTATTT
>JBBPCY010111058.1:0-18940 GCA_037974405.1 Brachyalestes nurse | reverse complement strand
CCACATTAGCCCAATATTATCCAGACTACATTGGCTTCCGATCAAATTTCGTATTGACTACAAAATTCTACTAATGATATATAAAGCCTTAAATGGCCTCAAACCCGATTACCTCAGTGAACGTATCTCTTACTATGAACCTCCACAGTCACTCAGATCTCTGAGGGGAACTGCTGCACATCTGCCGGACTGACCTCTGTGGGAAATCACCCTTGACTGATCCCGGGTCCACTTGGGCCCTTCCCCAAGCTGGGGCAACCGCTGCCTAAAGCTCCGGCAGAGATTCTTGCCCCTGATCCTGATGCTTATGGACTATGGACTCTCAGTTTCTCTTCGAACAATATTTATCTTATATTAGTGAAACCAACTCTGTTAGCCACAGAGGGGCTATCTGTCTATAATCTTGTTTATTAAAGCCCTCTCTTGTTATTTATCACCATAAAGATTGTCATTCCGTTCTCTCTGGGTCGACCTGAGGAGGATGGGTTCCCCCAGGTGAGGGAGTTTTTCCTCGCCTCTGTCGCCTTTGGCTTACTCACTAGGGGCTCGGACCTGGACTCTGTAAAGCTACTTTGTGACAACCTGGTTGTAAAATACGCTATTGATGTTCTGCAGACACGTGACCGTGACCACGTGACCGCGCCATAATGGACGGCGGAAGTGAAGGTTTGATATAGAGAGATAGATAGACAGAAACGGACTACTGACAAATAATTTACTTTTTAATTTGTTGACAGTTGTTTAAATATATCAGTGCCGTTATCAGTGGAAGCTGGCTACAAGTTGGAGTCCACAAACATCGATCATTTGAAAAGCTTTCAATAGCAGACTTAAAAACCGACCCGTGTCTTCTCTCCCCCCGGAGATCTTTACGGATTTAACTCATTTCACGTATTAAACCTTTAAGCGCCAGTTTAAAGGCCAGTTTTTTTATACTGGATTTTGACATGAATATTTCAGCTTGTGGCTTAAAAGTGGTTAAAGTTAGAGACTTAGTGTAAAGTAGAAAAATGTTGGGCATTTTGAAGTTTGAAGTGCAGTTTGAAGTGTCTGGGTGCTTGCATCGGCGGAGCTTTGCTGCTCGGAAGGTCCGTGGTGGTCTAAAGTAATGGGACACCCAGGTGAGGTGAACGGTTTTTGGCTAAGAACTCCGGGGGGTATTGTGGTAAACGAGGGGTCGTTGAAATTGTCTCACCAAGCCCCATCTAGCTGTGAAGTTTGATGGGTATTGGTTACGAGCTCTGCCACTCGTAATGTCCTTTGACTGCCTCCGCACCAGTGACACGAGGCTCGTTTCCACTGCTATTTACTCGAAACTTTGAACAGGAAGATGAGTAATTTTGGTCTTAAATCAAAGTACTACACGTCTGCTAACTAGTGATAGGGAATGCAAATGCTATATTACATTATATTTGTAACTACAGTCTATTTTATTCATGATGACGTCTTCTGTTTAGAGGGTTAAGTGCATACATAATATTACATGCATGAAAAATGCACTCACTTCTGTCCTTACAGGCGCGGGGGAAAAGTGACGTCACATGCAGAACATCATTACAAATAAGATCAAACGTGAATGCCCTGGCAGTGGCAAATTATTACATTAATCTTTTTAAAGTTGATATATACCAGAAATATTTTAACTGCAAAAGGGAATACCTTATTTGTTTGCAAACCAAATGTGATTGGACTTTTGTTCATTTAGCAGTACTTTTAAAATAAAAGTGCAAAATACACCTTGAATTCATTATTGAATTTTGCATATAACAATGCGGTTAATTGCAATTACAAAATTTATTCAAATGCCCAGCATTGAGATATATATGTTTATACACACATAGGTAAAATATATAAAATATGTGCAGTGAGCTTATGACTCCATTTCCATGTACAGTTGTTTCTTATGACTTGTATGTGAATTGGATAGATGGATGGATTGATATGGGATCTTAGTGACATCATAGTGTTCATGTCTAGACTGGACATTTATCTCCTGTCTGTTTTATCCCCATTGGCATATCTGGTCGCAAAGCATAAACAGGCCATCTTCCTGCCCTTTACTTCATATTATTTGCTCATTTTTAATATCCAAGCTGTTATTGAAGTCATGAACTTCTTTTGCAGCATTTTGGCTGGGGTTCGGTAAAAACCAGGCTCTTCTCCTTTATGGGAGATTCAAGTGTGTCCAGATGCTCAGGCCTTGTATTAGCAGAGTATCTCAGAGGAGAAGTGCTGATCCAGCAGCAGATTTGATTAAACTGCTTGTAGCCACAATAGGCTTGCTTAGAAACAGCCCCATGAAACCCTGATGTCCCGTGTGTGGCAAACTCGGAGTCTTTGTGAATACGTAGTAACAGCATCTGGTGTTTGTTTGTGTTTTGCATGTTTTCAGAAGAACAATGTTGAAGCAAAATCAAAGATTAACTCTCCAAAAAGTGTTTCTGACTATGTTTCATGTATTGGGTTAGATTTTTTTAAAATTCTTATTACATATAGAGGATATATGTATACACAGATCAGCCATAACATTAAAACCACCAGGACAATATTGTGTAGGTCCACCTTGTGTCACCAAAACAGCTCTGTCCCACTGAGGCATGGACTTCGTAAGACCTCTGTGCTGTGGTATCTGCATCAAGACCTCCGAGGGTTTGCCTTATGGGTCCATAATCCTTGGATCACTTGTGGTAGATACTGACCATAGATACTCTGATCCAGTCCTCTAACCATTACAGTAAAGTGCCTTAGATCTTTACATTCACCCATTTTTCCTGCTTCTAACATCAACTTCAAGAACTTTTTGTTCACTCACTGCCAAATATCTCCACCGTCTTGACAGGAGTCACTGTAACCAGATCATTAGTGTTATTCACTTCACATGCAGTGGTTTTAATGTTGTGGACGATCAGCGTCTATATACAGTATTGAGCCACCCCTCATTTCTTCATTTTTGCTTCCAAAGAACCAACGTAGAACTTTCAAAAACTCTAATTTCCAGTCCAATCCAGTCCCTGAACCTGACCAGTTTCAGAGGACTTTTGTTTGTTAAGTCACCCAGTGATTAATCATTCAAACAGAACAAAGCAATCTAACTTTTGGCCTAAACTGGTGATCAGTATACTGGTGGTGCTGAATGCTGAGTGGTTGGAACTCCTTTATCTAGGTACTTCGAAGCCTGTCGTAGTAAAACATTCGTTCCCGTTTCTTTAATCTAGTCAGTTTGCCAGAAATAAGACAGTTTGACAGGCATTAAACAGTATTTTTGCATCAACAAGGTAATTCAAAGCAAAACAGGGGTTTAGATAGATTCAGATAGACATGATGGGGTTCACACTTTTGCACAGTACTGTATATTTCTATATATATGACAATGTATAATAACTAACCTATTTTGTGTGTGTGTGTGTGTGTGTGTGTGTGTGATAAAGGCTGTGATTCAGAGTCCCTGCAATAATGAAGGTGGTCCTGCTGCAGAGGCTGTGGGGGGTGAGCCGCGCTTTGCTTATCTCCCCACAGCTGCTGTTAGTGATGCGGCTGCCGCGAGTGTGTCCCTGCAGCCCAGTGACCCCACACTCACACACACAGGAGGTGAGCCAGCACACAAACCCCACTTCTACAAGCCAGTGTCAAACGCTTGGGATGCTCAATCCCACACAAAGTCATACTGGATCAAAAAAGTAATCCAACACTCATGAGAGCTTCCACTGTTTTTTTCTCCATAAAAAAGAGTGTAGCTCTCTCTGGAAAGCCAACCTTTTCTGTTACATATGAGCTAATACAGGGGGTCCCCGGGTCACAACAGTTTTGAGTTTTGAGTTTATGATGCTCTCTTCCATAAAAACTTTAAAAAACGCCATTAGTGTCATACTTACGGACTGTGTGGGTGAACTGGTTTGGTTGCGCTCACCGGAATAATGCATAGTAATGTGGCACATGAATGAGGTTATTGCCGTCCTTTTCCTTTTCTCTGGCTTAGTTGTGTTTTTATGCTCTATATTATGATTTGTATGGAATATCTGGTCTGTTTTTTGAACTTGTGGGTTTTATTGCTTAGTGTTATACTTTTATGGAACCATCAAACCATATATGATAATGAAATGTATATAATGTGTGCAGTAAGCTTAAGACACCATCATCTTGTCACTTCTTATGACTTGTGGATTAGATGGATAGATGGATGGATAGATGGATAAATATGAATTGGATGTATGGATTGGATGAATTGATATGAATTGGATGGATCGAAGAATTTAGATGGATGGATGGTTGATGGATGAATGGATGGACTGATATTGGATGGATGGATGGATGGATGGTGGATGGAATGATTGATGGATGAATTAATATAGATTGGTGGATGGATTATTGATGTAGACTGGATGGATTGATAAGGATGGCATGGATGGATGACTGATAAGGTTTGGATGACTGATATAGATGGATGGCTGATATAGATGGATGAATTGATGGATGACTGTTATGGATGGATGGAAGGATTGATATGGCTTGGTTGAATGGATGGAGTGATATAAATTGGATGGATGGGTGATTGATATGGATTGGATGGATGGATGGATTGATATCGACAGGATGGATGGATGAATGGATAGATGATATTAGTTGGTTGGATGGATGGACGGATAATGATTGGATGGATGATTGAAATGGTTTAATGTTCAGGCTCTTAAAGAAGACTAACTGAACTTAAACTCAGAGGAGAAACTCCAGGCATCAGGAACTGAAGTGGGAGCAGCAATGTCTACATGAAGTGGCGGCAGTTCAGAAGACAGTGGGGGGCTAAGGATCTACATAATGATCTCATCTCTCTCTCTCTCTCTCTCTCTCTCTCTCTTTCACAGGCCAGTTTTACGTGATGATGACCACCCCTGATGTTCTGCAGCCAGGCGTTCCCCGCTCCATAGCTCCTCGCACTCATCCGTATGCATTGTGAGTACCAGCCCCAAGGGGGCGCCAAAGAGAACAGCCTTGATATCACATATTAGTTTCTTTGTGAAATTCCAAATTCTAAATACATTGCCTGATGCCTAAGACTTTGTCTTATGATAGTTTTGCTGAAATATTTTTGTTTTAAAATCCATTCTTGCTTTGAGCAACTCCTGGTGGCTGATTTTATGATGAATTTCCTCTGTCTTTTCAAAGCAGGTGTGAATTTGCATTAGTATCTAAAGCCATTTGTTGAGTTTCTATAAGAGCGGCAGCAGACACATTGGCCAGATGGAGACACAAACTGAGCATGTCCTGAAACAATGTTTACCATCATAATAACACAGTTTGGACTCATATGAGAAGATGCAGCGCAGAATATACCATCACACTCATGTAGTTACACTTGCTTTATTAGTGCTTTATTATTAACACCACTCTCTCTCATCTCTCAACTGTCATTTTGTGTTTAGTCTTGCCTGATGAAGTTTACATGAAACTTTTAGGCACATTGTGAGTTCATGATGGTCATTTTGTGCCCAGAAAGTACTGGCAAGGAGCCTTAAATGCCAAAAAAGAGTCATTATTCATTTTTCCATTGTTTTTATCCCTTAGAATTAAACAGGCTGTTTTTGTTGCTGTGCCATTAAGACTGATACATGTAAATGTTCTGATTGGCTGCCCTCATTCACAGAGCAGTTCAGGCTGAAATGCTCCTTGTAAGGTCATTGTGTGTGGGCGGGGCTAAACAGCTGCTTAAGTAGGCGAATATATGCAAATATATGAACGTCTATGGCATCACAGAACCTATGAATTTCAAAGGGGATGTTTTCGTGGCTTAATTGGTGTATAGATACTGTATCGACCAGAGAGAGTGTGGTGTGTTTTGTTTACGTACAACATAATTCTCTTATTGCAAGAAAGTGAGGTTGTTTTCCATGAAATGGGTCCTGTCACTGCATTTCAGTATCAGAAAAAGCACTGCAGCACTACGGTGCCTTCCTTCTTCTTCTGAAGACTTTCAAGCGGTTTGTCTACTCTTTCAATTACAGCTTGTTTAATTGTGTAATTAATACTTAAACACCACGGGCAGATGCAGGGCAAAATAATTCATGCCCGTCTAAATTATTCACATTGTTTGTGCTGAATTAACCCGGAGAATGAGGTTTCTGTGAAGGGGATACTTTACCCAAACACACTCTGTCTTCTGTTAGTATCATCCTGGCAAAGCCACAGACAGACAAAAATCACACTTTATGATGGCTGGGTTCAGCTATATGACATACTTTTAATAGAAAGTCATACAGTCAGAAACCACATCAGCAAGTCTATTTGAAATTGCTTGAAGAAATTGTTTGTGAAAAAATGCAGTGATCCACTGACCATGGTTCAGTCTAACAAAAGTCTAACAAATTTTTGCTTCTTATTTTTAAGCCATGTGGCTAACAAACCAATTTTTCTGTAAATGCATTCCCAAAACCCCTCTCAACTTAACATCTAGCTCTTCATTAAGGTGAAGCAGACTTGTATTTGTGGTATATGACAAAGTATGACTTACTATCAGCCATAAAAATGAACTGAACGCTGCAGTTGGGGTCTGTTGTAGAACCAGTTTATATGGAATCTGATCCAGCAACAGTTCCCCTTATGATTGCTTTAAGAATATTAGCTCTGGTGTGAAGTTTAGTTCACTTTTACAGCTCACAGTCATACTCTGTCCTATACCACAAGTACAAGTCTGCTTCACCTTAAGGAAGAGCTAGATGTGGTTTGAGATGGCTTAGAAAAGTGATGTGGGTGCATTTACAGAAAAAAATGGGTGAGAGCTGACTGCACAATGTATCGTCTGCAACTCGTTATCGCAATATCGGTCTCTGCAATACTGATATTTTCAAAGGGTGCAACTAGATGCATTTCTGTGAGAAATTACAAAGTGTGATTGCATGGTTGTGTGGTTGCTATAAAACTAGTGTTTGGAGACTGGGAAAAAACAATTTACAATAAATTCTCCGGCTCCTACCAAGCCATTTATGGGTAAGGACGCCTAAAGCTGCACGTGGCGGGGTTCACAGACTGATCGTTTTTAATTATACCAGAACAAACAGTGACACGTGTCTTTTTTATCGAACTGACCTGAGCTTTAGTGTCTTTATGAGTCTGCTGTATGTTTTGTTTGTTTTTTTTGCTTTTTGCCCCTGCAACCACAATGTCATAGACTCTCTCTCTGACACACGTTTTAAAGGTGACTCGTCTTATATCTCTCCCCATATATTACAGAGGGGAATTGACAGCAAAAATCGATTTTTTAAACAATCAATACTCGGCCCCTGATCATCTGATCAATAAGCTGTGTTCTCATGCACCGAAGGGGAATATTATCGGACGTTTTGACGTAGGAACCATGCTCATATTTCAAAAAATATAGGAGAAGAAGAGGTGCCAGATTCAGCTGTAAAAAGAATAATAATAAAAACAAAACTTAAGAAGAACAATAATCAATCACTGTGTTTCAGAGAGGCTGACCACAGCTCTAGGTAAGTGACTGGGTGTTTTGATGAATTGAGGTGTTCATGTAATCCAACAAATATCTTTTTTTTAATTATTAAATGTGTTGATGAATTGGTGCATGAATTGGAGGGTGGGGCTAAACTGCTGTAGTCAGAATAAGGGGATATATTTAAATGTGTTGGTTTTGTGACATCATAAAAAGTGTTATTTGAAAACGGGCTGTTGTAGCTTATTTGCCATATATGGACTGCATGGAAAGGGAGAGTAAACATGACATTTGAAACAATATTTACAGACTTTAAGCCTTTTTAAGTACAGAAAAGTGATGATTTGGGTCCTTTATTATTCTGAGAAAGACACCACAATCGAAATATGTAGCAGTAAAGTCGCATTACTGATATGTTGCCCATATCGTGCCGCTCTATCCTAAACCTGAATGAAGAGATTGATGCGGTTTAAACAGACTGAGTGAAGTTTTGTGGATGTGCTTTCAGAAAAGATTTGGATGCCTTTTTGACTTCTAGTTGTTAGCAACGTTAGCCTCATAGCTATGGTTCTAACCTAAAGAAGCAAAACTAGTTCCAGGTATATCTCGAGTGATTGACATCTGGGGTCAGTGGATCGTTGTGTAGCTCTTTAATAACATATACACAACTGGAGACGACTGTGTGACGATTCAAGCAGGCAGTCAGTGTAAATCAGCTTCTAATACTTGTTAGCTGCACCTGTCTCAGATTATGAGCATCCAGCAAGTCTTGGAAGGTTGACTACATTCGAGGCAAGTTGTGATAGCTCTGTAAATGTGATTACTTCTTTAACCGAAACAGCTGATTAAAAATAATATTGGCACCTCTTAATTAATCGCAACGTTGTGAGGCAAATGGATGAAAATTCATTTTCCCGTCTCACATGCAGGAACGACTCCATGAAGGTTCAAAGCGCTGAAAACATTCACACCTCTGTACGTCCAATAAATCAATTCAGCCTGTCGCTCTTTAGCACCCAACACCACCCCCCCAGCCCCTCCCCCACCGCCAGAGAAGAGATTTAATTACAAAATGTTTGTCTATCTATCTATCTATCTATCTATCTATCTATCTATCTATCTATCTATCTATCTATCTATCTATCTGTCTGTCTGTCTGTCTGTCTGTCTGTCTATCTACCTATCTATCTGTCTATATATCTACCTATCTATAGAAAAGCTGTTATTCTGACAACCCTAATTCCTAATTCTTTGTATGTTTGTATGTATGTATCTGTCTTTCTGTGTGTCTGTCTGTCTTTGTCTGTCTGTGTATCTGTGAGAGGAGATTTCATTGCAGAATGTTTTTTTGCCATCTGTCTCCGGTGTGCTGAGAGATAATTATTCTCAACTGCTGTTGTTTACCAAGGTTGAGCTTCCTTCATATTAAAATATGCTTTTAGGTGATATTTCCCACATTCAGCACCATTATTGCAATATTTGCCCTGTAGGTTCTGCTATGATGTACTGATGTTAACGTTTAGACGCTGCCTTTTTATTGCTGTTTTCATTTTTTTAGATGCTTTATTTCTCCCTCGTAGCTCAAACAAGCAGAGAAATTGGGTGGAAAAGTGCAGATTTGAAACTCTCATCTAGAACATGTTATTTTATTATGAACTGAATTCGATTTTCTTTTTACCTCAGTACAGAATAGAAATTAAATGTACATTTATGTTACATAGCGGTGTAAGAAATGATCTCAGTATTACATTTAAAACGGCAGTAATAACCCCAGAGTTTGTCTCTGGTCTGGATTCATCAGGTATTTTGCCATGATCCGGCTGTCTGCGGGGCACAGACGTGCCCTTTTCCTGCCCTCTACTTTTTACAATGTGAATGTTTTCAGCTCGCGTCCGCAATACCTGACCGTTAGTGGAGTCTTGAACTTTTCAGCAGTAAAAGCTAGTTTTTTTTCCTCTTCTTGTAGTTTTAGAGCGGCGTGTCCAGCCTTGTCCTGGCCTCGCGAGGCCCGCGGAGCCGCGACTTAATTAAAGTGTACCTGAGGGAGGACGCCCTGCCAAGTGGAGTGGTGTCATTAGAGCGAAGCTGGCCCTCCTCTCAGACAGCAGCTGGCTCCCAGCGCTGCAGTTTATTATAGAATGAGCTCAGCCAGCGCTCTGCCGGGGGGGCGGGTCATTTTTAGTTTCTGCTGTCTTTAACTAATCAAAAATGGCATCTTCACCCAATACTCCATCAAGGCCAAGATACTCAGACCTCATATCACCTGAAGCTTTACGGGAGACTTTCAGTGTAAGTTCACGTAAAGAGGTCTTGATTCCAGTCTTTTCTCAGACGGAGGCTGCTGTTTTCTGTATGTCTGTCTGTATCTCTATCTATGTATCTGTATGTCTGTCTGTCTATTTGTATATCTATCTATCTGATATCCTAACAATCCTAATTCTGTCTATCAATGAGTCTGTCTATGTGTCTGTCTATTTATCTATCTATAGAAAATCTGATATCCTAACATCCCTAATTTTGTCTGTTCGTCTGTCTATCTGTATAATATCATTCCCGCCCTGATAAACGAGTTGTGAAAATCTGATCTCCTAACAGCTATAATCCGAGACCTTTGAAAGGACGTGTGCCAATGAAACATAATGTGATAAAAATATGTCAGATATCACTTCACTGAGATACTTTGTGGAAAGGACTCTTTTGGGACCCTCATGGAAATATCTGCTGGTTCAGATGGATCACTTGAGCCACGTCTGGCACTGCTGGGGCCCTGCGGCGAGGTTTCGTATGGATGGAAGCTCCTGGTGGTCGGGATAGTGGCTTCATAAAACCCTCAGATCAGCCGTTCCTTTAAAATAAACACCCCGGTGATCCGGAGCGGATTGCAGGCTTTTCTAAAGCCGCGGATCAGAACCAAACCTGTGCGGTTTAAGCGCCTCTGTGAATAGGGGTGAAGAGCTCAGCTGCTCTTGTGATATTAACGCGCCGCTCTATAACGAAAGGTCAAAATAAAGAGTGGCCCACTTTGATTGTGCCTTCTTTTTGCCCGCGCAGAAAGATGGAGGGTCCGCGGACCCCGAGAGACGAAAGGAGGAGGGCGCAGCACAATGAAGGTGAGTAAACAAAGAGCGTGTGTTCTAGCCGTTTTGATGCTGCACTCATGACACATTTTTATTTCAAACCCAGAGCATCAGAGCAACGAGGTCACACCAAATATGTGTTCATTCCAAAAACATCAAGGCTGAAAAATGCCTTTTGAAGTCTTAGATGGTGATGCCACCAGTCTGCCACTAGAGGGTGGTGTGGATTGGCCATAATGTTTTGCAGTTTTTTTTTTTAATACCCAGATTACCCCTGATACCTTTGCTCTTATCCTCTGTCCAATGTCCCTCATAGTGGAGAGGCGAAGGAGAGACAAAATCAATAACTGGATCGTGATGCTGTCCAAAATCATCCCTGGTTGCAGTGTGGACAGCACCAAAACTGGAGCGGTGAGCATCACAGAGTCACGAAACACGAACTTCATGAACTGTGTATCCAAATATACATTATAAAGCAAATAGGTCCAGTTGAATAAACACAGTTCATGTGTTTCACTATTAACAGGAAGATGTGATAATAGATAGATAGATAGATAGATAGAGATATAGATGGATAGATAGATATAGATAGATAGACAGACAGACAAACTTCATTTCATAATATTTCTATTTTTTCCATTATACATTTTCTACTTTTATACATATATTTGCAAATAATTAGTCATAGTGGTATATATATAAAAGCTAAGTGAGTTATGTCAGTGAAGTTAGGGTAAATCAAACTGTACTTCCCACAGAAACGCAAACACATCCCTGAAGTGAACTTTTTTCTTTACAAGAACCACAGCTGAATGAATACACTAACCCTCACCATACCGTTCCCTTTACGATATGTATATATACTGTGACACTTCTTTACTTCATCTTGTTGTTGCTATTTTTTCCCAATTTTTTGCTCAATCAATTTTTATTGTTATTCCTTACCTCATAAATCTTTGCATTTTGCCCAGTTAATCACTTTCTGCTGGAATGCAGTAGGTACACAATACTGTATTCTCTCTTTCTGCCTTTGTTGGCTGCGCTTGTACTCTGTCCTGCTCTGCTCTTTTGTATTGTTCACTCTCATGTTTTGAAGTCTTGCACTTTCTTTCTTCTTACACTTTGTGTAGTCCTGTACTGTCCACCCTGTAGTCTTGTGCAGTTTTGGTGCACCATGGTCCTGGAGGACATTTCACTGTACTGTGTAGATGATCAAAATCACAATAAACACCAACTTGACTTGACTTCAGTTCTTGAAGTTGATGTTGGAAGCTGGAAAATGGGCGAGTGTAAGGATCTGAATCTTTATTCTGCATCTTTGCACATCTCTACTCTGTTGTCAGTTGTACTGAATGTCGTCTTGTCTTGACTCGTATCGTCTAGTCTTTGACTCGTATCGTGTACTGTCGCTGTACTCTGTTCTGTTCTATTCTTGTGTTCCACCATGGTCCTGGAGGAACGTTGTTTCGTTTTTACTATGTACTGCATGTATATGGCAGAAATCACAAATAAAACCTACTTGACTTGTCTTGATAATCTGATAAGGACCAAACTGTGACGGCTAGATCACTGGGTCTGAGGTTTTGTGTACGGTTCCTGTTATGCAGTAGCTACCAAAAAGTGTTCCAAGGTAAACAGTGTGTGATCACCCAAGTCTTTCTGATGCATGTGGGGAGCGCAGGCTAGGCCGTCTGCTGTAGAGCTGCTGTAGCACAAACTGCTTAAAACTTAATGCTGGCTTTGATAAAAAAAAGTGTTAGAACACACAGTGCACCACAGTTTGCTGTATACAGGGCTGCAGACCGGTCATAGTGCCCATGCTGACACCCAGCACCTCTACAGTGGGCATCAGTACTGGACCATGGAGCAATGGAAGAAGGTGGCCTGGTGTGATAAATCACATTATCTTTTACGTCAAGTCAAGTAGGTTTTTCTTGTCATTTCTACCATAAGCACATAGTAAAACCTAAACAGCGTTCCTCCAGGACAGTGGTGCAACACAAGAACAGAACAGAACACAAGTGCAAACAGGACAAAGTGCTAGAAAAAGAACACAAGAGCAGCAATACAACTAAATGAGACAAGACAAGACAACATCCAGTTACATCATGTAAAGGCCGGGTGCATGAGATGACACCAGGATGCACTGTAAAGAAGGCGGCGAGATGGTGGAGGCAGCATGACGCTCTGGACAATGTCCTGCATTCATGTGCATGTTCCTTTGACACTTCCCTGAACACTGTTGTAGACTGAGGTCACTTCTTCATGGAGATGCTGTTCCTTAATGGCAGGGTACACTTTTAGCAGGGTAATGTGTCCTGCCACACTGCAAACACTGCTCAGGAACGGTATATGGAACATGATCAAACCTTCAAGGCCCCAAATTCCCCAGATCTCAACTCAGTCAAGTATCTGTTATATGTGCTGGACAAAATGGCCCAGTCCATGGAGGCCCCACCTCGCAACTTAAAAGACTGTTGTGCAGATACCATCAGAGGTACTGTGGAATCCATACCTTGATCAGCCAGAGCTGTTGTGTAGCACCGACACAATGTGAGGCAGGTAGTTTTAATGCAGGCTGATAGGTGTAAGTATTATAATAATAAAAATATAATGCATTTTATGTATAGGTGCCTTTCGAGGTACTCAAGGACACCTTACATCAAATCAAACATGCAATAGTGTAGCAGTATAACAAGATATTAAATAATATGTTATGCAAACAACAAGCAAAGTAAACTACTGCTCATGTGACTAAAAGAACAGCAGGGAGTAAATCTCCAGAGAGCTGCAGCTGTTAAATTGCGCTGGTGTTCGCTCACTACCGGAAGTGGTGAAATAAATCTGGTTCTTCCAGTATTTCATTTCTCTGATGAGCATATTGGCAAATTTTCAAGTCAGCAAACATCTAGTAAACAGTATAGAATAATTTAATAGCATCTACAGCAACCAGAATTTGTATATTTTCTTGAAAAGCTAGAGAGACAGAAGATTTGGCAAGAAAAAAAGCCATCTGTGTTGAGCTCTTTTTCAAATTGAGTGTTTGTATGCTGTCTACAGTTCAGGACGTATCAACATGAACACCCTTATGTTTGTGAATAGAGACAATCAGCACTTTGATGACCTTCAAATAATAATTGCCGCGGCTGCGCTAAGTCTTTGGTTCCACTTTTATCGAGATTCAGGTGATTATCCACCCACCGGCTGACGAATCACTCCACTGCAGCTTCACCGGTTCAGTCTCTGCTTTTCGCCGTAAAGCCGACAAGTGCAGAGTCCTCCAGAAAATGTCTTGAAGATGACAGGACAATTCGCTATGCCCACAGTCAGCTGTATACAAAGTACACAGAGGAGAAGATAAACGCGTACCTCGCGTGGAGCCTGCTCTGGAAGAATATCGTCAGAAACCTCATTGTTAAGTCTAATGTACTGAAGTATGGAGATAAGATAATCCTCAGGCTGAGCAATAGCAGAGCCGTGGAGATTCCACTTCATCAATTTTAATGCCAGGAGGTGAAAAGCATTAACAGGTTCGAATCAAAAAATGTCATTCCAGCGGAACTACTTGTCCTCCCCAAATGCCTGCAGATGCTGTAGAACAGTGCATCACCCTAATGCATGGCTGGAGGCTCTCAGAGCACTTAGTAAACAAAGTCGAGACCACACACTTGCTGGACACTTTATTGGAAACTCCTCTCCTCCGGCTCCACCTTGGGGGTGTGCAGTGCCCATCTGTTAGCCAACATGTGGCCAAATGCTACTCTTAACCTTTTCCATGCCAGGACCCACATGGAGAAGTGTTCAGAGACCTAGCGAATATTTTGTGGATATGTGAATATCTGAAGCTCTTCTGTGGCCCAGCCAGACCTTTAAGCACAACACATAAAAATTACATCAATTATGATTCCCCACCAGCGACAAGATATAAGATACATTCCGGATCAAAACTAGGTCAAGTAAATGAAGAGCAACACCTAATTCAAATCCCAAGGCTTCATTTTGCTAGCTTTAACTATTTGCTCAAATATTTCATGGTAATTTCAAACTTAATTAAAAAATGTTTTTAAATTTATTTATCGTAAATTACTTCTCGCGGCCCACCTGCAGTACCTTCACCAGGGTGCGCGGCCCACAACTTGGGAAACGCTGCATTAAAGTAACAATTGGCAAACAAATCAATCTTACATAGTTCAAATGCAGGCAATCAGCCACAACATGTTTAATTAGCTTTTTTACTTTAGAACTGGACCTATGAAGTTAATAAAACTATAAAAGTACTAGACGTCAATAGTCAACCAACTGTTTTTGCAAAAATACATCCCCAAAACGTCTTTAAACATGCACAAACCATGTCCAGCTCTTCATTAAGGTGGAGTAGACTTGTAGATGTGGTTTAGGACACAGTATGATTTTAGGTTTTTTTTACTTATAATCTGAAATGTACTTTGTTTAGCTCTTCTCTTGGAGAAAAATAAAGAAATATGCACTGATGCAACTTCAGTGTATTCTTGCAATGTGACCCACATGTTGGACGTGACCCACAACTGTAGCTCTTCATCCATGGACAGTTTCAGACCACAGAGTCACTCATGGCTGGATATTTTTGGTTGGTGGACCATTCTGTACTTAACCGTAGCACTGATATGTGTATTAACTTCTCAGATCTTCCTTTTCCAATCTACTCGCTCACCAGGGAGTATCGATCATTTAGCTAAGCCGCCCCCCCCGTCCCCCTCTCAAGAAATCTGCAGAATTGACTCTCCTCTGACTTTCAAATCCTGTCTCAAAATCCCCTCTAACTCGCTTTCTCTCTTTGATCATGTGCCTTGACTGCAACCATTTCTGCACTCTTGGGATTTTATATGTATATATTTGTAATTATTTGTCTTCTTTTGTATTATTAATTTTATGTTTTGGTTTACTTGTCTGAGAGGTGTCCTTGAGTGCCTTAAATAAAATTAATAATAATAGTAAGAATAAGAATAATAACAATAATAATAACAATAATCCAAGCAATACTGCTGTGTCCAATACACTCATACCAGAGCCACACACAGTAAGTGTAACACACTCTAAATGGGAATAATGGTACAGCTGTATGCAGGAATGGTTCTTTGGAGTACCAAAAAACTTGGAAATTTGGAACTATTTGGAACCCTTTGAACCATTTGGAACCTTTTCTGGTGATTTACTGAACCATTTTTTTTTTAAAAGGGCCTTAAAAGAAACATTTACAGCAGGCAGTCTGTAATTCAGTAAATTATGCATAATGTTATTTATGCCTTCAAATGGTTCTTTGAGATTCTGTGGTCTCTACAGAACTACACAATACAGACAAATATATTGGGACGCCTGACCATTACACCAACGGGGACTTTAATGACACTGCTTTCCAATACAGAGACTTTAATGTGGAGTTGGTCCTCCCTTTGCAGCTACAACAGCTTCCACTCTTCTTGGAAGACTTTCCACAAGATTTTGGAGTGGTTCTGTGGCCCATTCATTCTGTAGAGCATTGATTCTGTCATCATTCATCAGGCACTGATGTTGGAGGAGAAGGCCTGGCTCGCAGTCTCCGTTCCAGTGCATCCCAAAGGTGTTGGATGGGGTTGAGGTCAGAGCTGTGTGTCAGTCAGGTTCTTCCACACAAACTCATTCAGCCATGTCTTTATGGATCTTGCTTTGTGCACTGGGACAGTCATGCTGGAATCGTTGTCCAAAATGTCTTGGTCTGCTGAAGCATTAATATTGCCCTTCACAGGAAGTAAAATATAGGAGTGTCCTAGTACTTTTGTCCATATAGTGTAAATCCTTTACTAGAACCCATGCAGAACCATTTTAGGGTGTCATTATTAATTAATGGATCTTTAAGGTAGATGGAACTCAGTGAGTGGAGGTACAATGTAAATGCTTCTGTTAAAGTGGACGTGCTCATCGGCATTTTGGCAGCTTCGACATTAATAAAAATACTGATTTTCATTTCAGTGCGTTTGGACAAAATTAGCACCAGTTCATGCATGATTTTAAATAAAAACAATTCAGAAATCCCCAAACCCTTCCCATAAAGTGTCCAAGAAAGGGTCAAGGCTGAAGCTTTAGCTAAAAATTAGTTGCCTGGCCTCATATTAGCCTTAAAGAGCCGATATCTGGCCAAACTGAACTTGAAAAAAGACTTGTAGTACATTAACACTGCTAAAGGTTCATGACGTAAAATTCGCTTCCTAGAAGTTTGTAAACCCATACACTGTTTAGCCTCCCTTTCACAGTAAAATGTTTCAGCCTGGACTATTTTTTGCGAGAAAATGAATTCTGTTTTTGGACCCATGCAAACACAAGCGTACTCTAGGGGAGAATATAACAGGATATACGCCCTTTAATGGGCCTAATAAGTATACTTGACTTTAAATGATAGCAGGTGAGCACTTTAGCAATGCAAGCTCATAAAAGATGACATGCAAAGTTTTTATCTCTGGCAAATGCCACCACAAAAGCCCCTTGTCTGCCAGGGTTCGAGGTCATAGTATCTGGATGCACTTAAGTCATTAAGATCATCTTTTCTTCTGCATGTCATTGATATTCCAGACACAAATGGTTAGGAAGAAATGTAACCATCACACTCTCTGTACATTGTTATATACAGATACCTGCTGCCCTGCTACTTTTAACCCTTCAGTGTGAAGCATCACACGGTCGTGCCACTGACTACTCTCCAGTAAAGTGTAATGTCACGATGTAGTGTTGTGGAACATTCAGCTGCTGGTGTAACACTGCAAGTTAATGAAAGTTCAAGATTACAGCTGAAATACCATATATGATATTAACTCTTTGACAGTCAGTTCGTAACTAAATGACATTAAACTCATCTGAACAGCTGACGCACTGAAAGACAGGGCGAGTTCTGTGCAGGACACTCAAGAGCGCAACACACACAACGAAGAAACGCAAACTCTGTTTGATGCTGTAAACAAATCTTTACATTGTGCTATTGTGCCACTTGACATGCCCCCTCCGATATGCATTCACTACTATGGAACTGTGACCATAGCACACACAATTGTTCACAATTGTTGCTGTTGTACAACAAAAATAATCAACCTGTCGAATGAGTCAAAGTCAAACGAGTGATGCCAACATCAACGTGAACATCGTCTCACTGATGAGGAGATTTTTTGTCTGCACCGCAGTTGCAGTGCAACCCAAGCAAACACAATGCAAAGTAATGGATTGTCGAATTTTAGTGTAGAATGTTGGCGCACAAGCAAAAAAAAACTCACACAGCAATGGCTAGAACTTTAAAAACTCCCCCAGTGAAGGGTTGAAGCGCCCCGGACCTGGTCAGCAGTGAAGATAGCAGGAGAATGTGAAAAGGTTTTCAGGTGGAGACAGGGCGGCCTGTGCATGCTCGTCTGAAAAGTCCGGCTCATCAGACCTGGCAGAGAACTCATTGGCCTTATTTTGGAGTAATTGCCCCTTCTGTAGGTCCATGCCGGTGCCTCCACAGCCGGTGATGAGTTTCAGCCTGTTCCGCACAGCCCTGCCCTATAGTTTCCTCCTCTACTTTCTGTTTATAATCCCTCCTTCCTTTCCTGATAGCCCCTTTCAGATCCTTCTGTGCTGCTTTAATCCGCACTTTATCCCTCCTGGCAAAGGCTGCCTATTGATAGCTGTCTCAACATCTCTCGTCACCCGTGGCTTATTATCGGGGAAATGTCTCGCAGTTTTACGAGGAATCTCAGCATAAACAGGAAGATGTGCATAACCGGCTACTTCGGGGGATATACCGTCTGTATTACTGCCTTGGTATAAAATATTCAGACAATCGAAGCATCCTATCAGCATAAAACCAGCACTGGTTTTGTTGACTGCCTATGGGCAAGGGGGGTATTTCGGGCCCACCCATGCACTCTTTACTGTGAGAGTAAAACATGTCAGGGACTCTGTTATTATCAGTGGAGCGAGTTACACATTGTTTCAGAGAGAGCAGAACAAAGGAGATCATGCTGGAGCCCCTGGCTGACAATTAAGCAAAGTAACATCAATGCATGATAGCACTCAACACTCAAGTGTTCTATTGCTTAATGACGCAAAATCACTAGATTTTTACTTTTTTAAAAGATCCCGGGTATATCTGGGTGTATACTTTTGTACAATTGTCTATTGTTAGTTCAAAAATGTGTATATACATAATTTTTTTGCTGTAGTACTGTAATGAGTACCTACATTAATGAATTGGTACACACCCAAATTCAAAAATGTTCACCTTACCATGGGGACTAACGCCACCCCCCCCCCTCGCACATGCACATAGATAGATAGATACATTTTCTTTTAACTACTTTTGAACACTACCAAATGGTGCTGAACGTGCAAACTGACTTTTAACCAAAATTAAATTACCGGTCTAGTCACCCACAGGGATTATTTG
>JBBPCY010111009.1:0-18952 GCA_037974405.1 Brachyalestes nurse | reverse complement strand
GCTGTATTTTCCATACACACTAACCTACACTATCCACAGAATGAATAAACTTGCTAGCGGAGTTTAGAGCTAGCCACATTAATCTCAGTCTGCATAGACATGGGGCAGAACCAAAAACATTAATAAACTCCCCGTCCGTGACGCAAATTTCACTCAAACCCTCACAATGCATGTAAAATAAAATCGTGTGTAATATGTCGAAGTTTTAGACTTAAATCATGTTTTAATATAAAGAATTTAAGATATAATTTGGAGTGCTTTATACAGTGAACCTACCCGATAGAATGCAGTTTTTTTCTGATCAGGTATGGCAAGCGCTCGGACAACCCAGCAGACCTGCAGTACACCCCATCTCCAAAAGGAGGCTCCAAATCCCAAACACAGAACTAGGCTGCTCGATAATGGCGAAAATCACACAAACACATACATTTTTAACTCTGTTACACCGACCTGGATGAAGACCAAGCCAAGCAAGTCCAGAAGCATTTCCTTCATCAAAGTGAAGCTGGCTGATCATTACTTCTATATTGAGAATTAGGTGATTCCCACAGTCTCTGAGAAGGGAGTTAAAAGCCTAGGACGTTGGTACAGTGCATCACTCAAGGGCAGCGAACAAGTAGAACAGATCAGGAAGGATGCTGTCTGTGGCCTGGAGGTCATCAACAAAACCACTCTCCCTGGCAAATTGAAGCACGGGTGCTTGCAGTTTGGCCTCCTTTCAGTTTGGTCTTGTGTTCTCACTAACCTTGTCTGAAATTTCAGTCACAAAGGTACAAAAGCTGGAGCACCTGCTTAACTCCTACATGAAGAAATGGCTCGATCTCCCCAGCTGCCTCAGCAGCATTTGGCTCTATGGCAAGAGTATATTAGAACTACCAATCTACAGTCTCACTGAGGAGTACAAATGCGCCAAGGTGAGGAGGGTGATGATGAACAGAGTCAAGGGATCCTCTTGTTGCCCAAGTTGCCCCAAACCTAGCTACAAGGAGGAAATGGACACCATTAGAAGCAACTAAGCTTGCAAAGGCAGCACTTCAGGCCAGCCTACCACCTTGGAAAAAGGGCCACGCCATCTCAGAGGCATAGGCTTGTGGTGCAGGAGATTCACCAGCAGGAGGAAGCAACAAGGCAGATGAAGGCCGATGCACTGTCTTAGCAAGGGCAGTGACTGAGATTGAAGGGGGTAGAAAAAAAACTTTTCCTGGAAAGATCTGTGGGAGATGGAGGCATTTAGAGTGAGCTTCACCATCATGGCTGCCCATGATGTCCTGCCATCTCCCAATAATCACAGCCAGTGGTATGGAGAAGATCCCACATGCTCACTCTGCCCACCACCAATGTTAAAACATCTTCGTGAGTTGCCAGACCAGCCTCTCTCAAGGCCGATAAATTATTTCCAAATACAGTAATGGCTTCCAGTAATACCTCAACATGCAGGTGAAAAGATCTTAAATAGAACGTCCCCCAGCTTGTTACATTACAATTGTTAGTTTAAACTTCTGCTCATCAGAAAGCTACAGTCCTATAGCACCTGACTGCGAATCTTCAGGTTCTTTTCCTCAGGCAATGAAGTCTACAGGAAATCCACTCATGTAGAAAAGTCTTTTTATATTTTAATATACTTGCATATATTAAAATCATGAATCACAATCAACAGACAACCTTTTAGTTAAGAACAATGAAAGAAGGCAACCATATAGGATTAGCTGCAATAAACAGTTGCACACGTGATCACACAGATACCTGAAAAGCCACTACACTCTGGTCAAGCAAAACCCCCATGGATTGGCACACCAAACTTCCAAAGAAAGTCACCAATCCTGCAGTTCCTTCAAACAATTGGACAACAAAGGAGCACCAATTGAAATTACACAAACACAAGCAAACAAACAGAAACCTAGTCAGAGGGCCCAAGACAGGCACCTCAAAAATAACATTCAATTGCATTAAGAATTACAAATACATAATACATGTAGCCACATTAGCTTAATTGCTCCATGCTGCTGCTGCTGCTGCTGGTGCTGCTGCCATATTGTCAAACACTGATGCATTCCCAACTACCTACACCAAAATAAGAAAGAATGATATTCCGTTCATCGGCTGTACACGGAACTCTTTCTCAGTCTGGCACCGCAGCAACAGCATGGAGCTCACAAAACCTCTCCTTTGTTCCACCATGTGTTCTTTTTTAGGCCTAGCCCTCCATTACACTGCCAACAGGAAGAACCCAATCAGTCACTTGTCAAAATAAGAGTCCCAAACTGGCCTGCTTACAGAAGTCCAAGAGCACAATTTGTTAACCCCCCGCCCCCCAACATCACTCAGAGCAGTGATAGGTGGTGTCTGTTAACCAACATAACAAACAAAGCAATTAGTATGATATGGAGAGTCCGAGCTAGTGGATGGGAATTGGCAATGACTACATTTGGGAGAAAACTGGCCTACCTTTACTTTACATATCACTTACATTCATGCTGAACTTAATGTTTCCTTAATGAAGAACTGATGAAATCCCATGTGTGATGGTTTTTGCTTGCAGCTGTGGAACTGAGGGGCACAACAAAATGCCTTAAAGTCTGACTGCACTGGCTTCTTCTGAAACCCAGTGGAAGTGACAATCTGGAAATGTGAAAAAAGGAAAACATTTGTTACATACCAGGTGGATTAGCAGAGAAGAGACAGTGGTCCATTCCATCTTTGATTCATTTAGATTTATTTTGTCTATGTTCATACTTCACACAAACAAGAATTTGAGTTCTTGGTCCGTTTGTTTGGTAGAGGTCTCACTTGCTGTAATGATCTACACTAAGGGTGCAGCTCAACCAGGGTTTGTTTTAAACCAAATGTGCCAATCAGTCTCATTACATTTCTTCATACACCATAGTGACTATGCACAATTCTGCCAGTAGCTGCAGTATTTTATAAGCTACTGTCAGATACAGTAAATAAATCCATTAGAGTAATAATCCATTACCAATCTTTGCCATTTTGGTTTCTCCTGCATGCCACTTGTTGGCAGGTAAGAAAGCATAGCAACCAGTTTGATTCATACAAAAATACAGTCTAATTTTGCATGGTGCTTAAGGTGCAGTGTTATTTTTAGATTTGTTGAATTTTATTCCCCATCCATCTTGGATTTTACACATTGTGACAACTAATCTCATCTGATAAATGAAGTCAGGAGGGTGCAGAGGCATGATGCATGCTTTTTATTCTTTAGTTATAGAACAATCTCAACAATGAATTGGGTGCTATTAGAAAATGGGCCCATAAGACAGCAGGCAGGCAGTGATGAGTGTGGACATGCGAACTGGAGATGGTGGACTGAAGCTCAGCAGGGTTGTGAGCTCTATAGGCATGAGATATTCAGTAGAAAAGCACCATTAAAGATACTCAGCAGGGGAAACAACAAGATACTAGACAAGCAAAGAATAAGACCATGCTCACCAGAAAACCCACTGCTCCTGCTGGAATCAAATACACTGAAAGGAATAACACAGGGAAGAATTTATTTCACATGTTGTTCCCCTTTGCTCAAATATTGTTGATCGGCCAAATATGTTTGATAGGTTTGCTGCTAAATCACAGAGGGTGCATCAGAAATACACTGCCCTCCATAATTATTGGCATCCCTGGTTAAGATGTGTTAAAAGCCTTAAAATAAATTCAGTTTTTATTGCAGAAGCATACTCTCACACTGAAAATTGTAGAAACATTTTACATTTTTCTACAATTTTCAGTGTGAGACTATGCTTCTGCAATACTCTTCAACTCAAGTGAATTTTAAGGGGGAAAAAATCCCTGACTAAGAAATTATTTTTCATACAATCACCTGTTCCACAATTATTGGCATCCCTAACGATTCCTAGGAAATCAATGTAACTGAAGTATTTTTGTCATTTCTACAGTAGTTCACAAAGTTGATCAGAGTATCTAGGAACATTTAATTAGTAATTCATCACCTCCTGTTTCCCTGGGGTATAAATATGTCATGACACAGAGGCCATTTCTCTTATCCACTCTTCAACATGGGAAAGGAACACACCATTCAAGTAAGGCAGAGGTGTGTCGACCTTCACAAGTCAGGCAATGGCTACAAGAAAATAGCCTCTCGTCTGCACCTGCCCATATCTACTGTCAGAGGAATCATTAAGAAGGTTAAAACAACTGGAACAGTGGTAAACAAGCCTGGACGAGGACGCAAGTTTATTTTTAGAATTGCAACAAATGGTTGCATCTTGGGGTCACAAAGTCTCCAAAACAACCATTAGGTGCTATCTGCATGCCAACAAGCTGTTTGGGAGGCATGCACGGAAAAACAATTTCACTCATAATCATAAACGCAAATGTCTGGAGTTCACTAAGCGGTACTGGGGCTTCAACTGGAACCGTGTGCTGGATCTGGTGGTCTTTCAGCAAGATAATGACACTAAACATTTGGCCAAATCTACACAGAAAAGGTTCACCAGACACATAATCAAGCTCCTCCCATGACCATCTCAGTCCCCAAACCTCAAGCCCCTTTGAAAACCTGTGGAGTGAGTTGAAGAGGACAGTGCAGACGAGAGGACCCAGGTCGCTGGATGGTTTAGAGAGATTGTGCAAAGAGGAATGGTCGAAGATCCCTCTTTCTCCCATCTTGTGAAACATTACGGGAGAAGATTAGGTGCTGTTTTGTTGGCAAAAGGGTGTTGTACAAAGTATTAACATCAGGGGTGCTAATAATTGTGGCACACATGATTTGATGTAAAATAATTATTTCTTAATGTGGGATTTTTTCCCACTGAATAAATGCACTTGAATTAAAGGTTGGATTTTCCTCTTTTTTCATTGTGGTCCTATATTATTTAGAACAAAACTGAATTTATTAGAAGCTAAAGAACACATCTTAACCAGGGGTGCCAATAATTATGGAGGGCAGTGTAAATAGGGATACATGCTAGGAAGTTGCATGCTTTAATTTCTCATTTGTGGAGACTACAAGCAAAAATAAAAAAAAGCTGTGGAACAGTGTGCTGTGGAACAGTGGTGAACAGAGGTGTTATTGGCTGAACAATGTGGGAAAATATACATTGCAAATTTTTTGGGACTGATATTTTAGACTGTTATTTTTCTAAATGTAAGCAAAAGTTGTCATCTGCATGAAACATTAAGTTAATTTTGACCTAAGGTTTTCCCCTTTATAGAACATGTCTTTAGAAAAACATTTAGATTGTAAGCAAAACAATTACAAATTAATTTAGTTTTAGACACTAAATTTACATTTCATCATTACAGTTTGACAGTTGCAAGACTGTTATTATTAGCTCAAGAGCATGTATAACAAAATATAATAACATAGTTTTGCTTTGGTATACTCAAATAGTGTTTATTTGTGCATGTCCAGTAGAGTAAGCCTGCTTGCTAGCTATATTTGATTTATTTCCTCAACATAAGTGAACATCCATTATGCTAATGAAGATATTATCTGGAGCACCAAACATGGTTTTCCATTTACATGATCATTTTAGGCTTTAACAGATGTGTAAGCACAACGTCATTAATCTTCCAGATACCAGAACAGTTACAGGCACACTGTAACTGTAGCATCAGTCTTAACCAGAGTTTAAAAAATACACATAAACTTTCCCTTAGTGAAAGAATGTCAAAATCTGGAAGAATAGAGCAAAAAATCTTCTTGGGGGAAAGTAAAAAAATGTGCATAAATGGTCACTCTTGAAGAGCAGCTGGTAAACTTCATGGAGTCATGAAGCCACCTCTGAGAAAAGGCCTTCATTACAAACATGCCTATACTGTAAAAGTGTGAAGTAAAGCAAGGTAGCAAAGTGTTTCTTACTGCTACACAGAGCCAAAAAAAAGTCAACAGGAAGACAAAAATGCAACACCACTCTCCCTGAAAAATGTCAAGATTAAAATTTCATTTCCCGTTTGAGAAGAACCCACCTTATTTTCTTAATACGTGCTGAAGAGAGAGTCATGTACAGGATGCTCTCCAAAGGACTGATAATATTTTAAACAGACTTCCCCCTCCTCCAATATTAATAACAAAAGATTCACACATTAATCTTTCATTATCTGCATCTTGTCTGCATTTGCATACATTAGGAGCTTGGGTGGTTGCCCACAATTATATTACACTAGATGGCAATTGCTAGGCATTGTATCATCTCTGTTCAATGCAACACAGCAGAATTTTCAACTGTTGTTGAGCTCTTATGTCTATTGTTCCTCAGTATCTCAGTATTTTATATCATCACAACTCAGTTTTTCCTCTGACATTTGGAACGACAAAAATAAACTTAACATTAAAAATGACATTAATACAAAATGGCATTTAAATACAAAGAATAAAGAATTACTACACTATTACCCTGTGGCTAACAAAATGTCGAGACTAAACACACATTGGTGGTGTACAGACTGCTTTTATATTATTTTTAATGATTTTGCACAGAAAAAAAATACAGCAATATGATTTTGAAACTCTACATTCACACAATTATGAATGAACTGTGGGTTTACATGGTAGCATTTTTGAAATTTTATAAATTGTATTAAAACTGTACAAAGTTAGAAGACAGCTATTTGATATACTACTATCATCACAACTATCATCACAACTACTCCTACTCCTTTCAGTGGGGAGACCTGAGGTCAGTCTCCGTCTGTGCTGCCCATGCCCAGTTTTGTCACTGGCCCTGCGTCACTGCCACATCCCCCACCCACCGACTGTTTTCCTCCATGTACATTTAAGTGGTCCAATGATGCTGTGTTAGTGGTAAAATATGTGGTATCGTGCAAAGAGTGTTAAAATACGATACACGCGTACTTTCTACTTCCCATTGTTGGTGGTATTGTGTCAGTTATTTTCCTTATAATGTATTATATTGTGTAACAACTGCCACTTGACAGTTAAGCAATCGAAGTGGTTTGCCTTTAGTAACATTTGTTTGCAGGTCGCAGTTATATTACCAACAGCAAAATGCACTATAGATGCTAAACTTTTGATGCTGATATTGTCTGGTATGAACAGTCGCTGAACTTTGTCATTAAGTCAAAATCTGCTTTTCCTTCCAGGGTCCCGTTCCATGAAACAGGGTTATGGGAATGCGCGCTGATGTCCCTCTCGATATCGCAAATGCCCAGTATGCCCGATGGCCAGTCCAGCACTGGCTGATCCCCATCCAATTAGACACCAAGGAAAACCAGGAGCCTTATTGCAAATAACTGCATATAAAAAACCACATTTTTAAAGCAAAAATTGATGATCAAATGTCATAGTAATGAGTGTGCAGCTTTCAGTATAGGATATCTCACAGAATGCCTCTGAGCATGATGAATCTTGCAGGACTGTGGTAGAAATTGGTAGAAATGTCCTGTTTGTGCCATGATACATTTAGACAAACATGTTTTGTGAATATCGGCCTTTGATAAATTCCTGTTTTTTAAAAAACCTGATTGGCAGCTGGGGGTCTAGTGGTTAGGGCGTTGCCCCGGGAATCTGAAGGTTGTGGGAATCCCAACACTGCAGGTGTCATCACTGAGGTACCCCTGAGCAAGGTACCGTTCCCACACACAGCTCCCCAGGCACCCCTTGTTGGTGGCAGCCCCCTGCTTCACTTGGCGAATGGGTTAAATGGAGAGAATGAATTTCACATTGTTCACACTGTGTGCTGTGCTGTGGTGTGTTCACACGTTACTGTAAGTTCCACTTTACTTTATTGGTCATTTCATTGTTTGAAAATCCTGACTAATCTTAGAGGTCTAGATATGTAGTATTGGATCATTTCCCTTAATTAGTATATGACCAAGCATAATATCTCATTTGTGTAATTGTTTTTTTTTTCTTTTAGGGATGTATAATATTTTTAGGTCATATTTATGCATGGGCTGAAGCACCACTGCATACTTCTCACAGAAGCCTTATAAAGAACCCAGAGAGCTATATTCAACTGGAAAAAGTGAAACATGTCTCCTTTTTGACAGACAGAGGAAATGTATAAATGTAAAGCTAAATCAAATAATATAGTCAAAAGACAGAGGTACAACTGGAGGTATCATATATCTTGAGATGACTTTTTTTACTCTCAACTGGCAGAACACTGAGTACATTCTAGTAAACATTAAACAGTCGATGTTAGCTAATGTTATCCTTGCCTTTGTGATTTTTCAGGTAATTCGTTAAAAAAAGCCTGTAGCCCTTCTCAAGTTCTCTCTGAAAGTGAAAACTGCTGCACCAAACAAAGGACATTTTTCATAGAAAAATCTGATATATACTTGAGAAAATAAAATAAAAGAGTCCCCTACATTTTCATTTATTAACACCACTACACCAAATATGGAAGTGTATTCATCAGCTGAAAAATGACAAACCTAGTCAGTGCTCTTTAGAGCGCAATGTAATGTGCAGTATTGCAGTAACCCACTTTAGCACCCTCTGTTGGGGCTCAGTAACTGCTCCTGGGCTTTTCTCATTTTTCTCATCTTCCTTTCTCCTTTCTGTTATCCATTTTGAGAGAATGCTGCTCAGTAATGAAATGTGCAGGCTGGTCTCCGAGTGATGGAGATGAGGTGGATTACATGTCCTTGTGCATTGCTGTGTACAGTCAACCAAGAGGTTTTTTAGCATTAACACATATGCTCCACATTTAACCAGAACACACACTCCATCTCCCTATCTCTCTTCTCACACACACCCACTCCTTTCCTAACTCAATAACACTTGGCCACTCATTTCATTCTCAAACACACATACACATGCACACACAAGCGAATAAATCCTCCCCACACCATCTTTAAATTACAGTGCTCCTGCACAAGTGTCATACCAAAAAGAGAGAAAGAGAGAGATAAAGTAGAGATTGTAGGTTCCAGATGAAAGAGATTAATACACCACAAGGGCCAGAGGGCCACGCTGGCCTAAGGGTTGATGCTGTTTATTCTGTTTGCCTTGCCTCCCCAGGCTGATTAAGCATGCAGTAAGACAGGGTCGTGGTGATTAGCAGATCCCAGGCACTGAGCAGGACCGCAGACAGTGCGTGGGACTTCAGTGGGACACCGGTGGGCTCGGGTGTTATCGACCCACCACACAGATCCCGCTAATAAGAGACAGAGACATAGCACACCCACCCACACATCCTCACTCTCTCACGCACACTGCTGACACACAGAGAAGACTAAACTCTACTGTGGGCTTAATGACTGGGCTTAATGAATGACTGGTTTCAGGTGGTGTCTTCATTATGCTTGGATCATCATTACAAACACAACAACAAACTGATGCAAATATGCTACTTGTGGTAAAAGGAAAAGTACAACCAAAAAAACTACTCACCATACACCAAATGCAGCGCTTTGACATGTTTGGTGGTTCGTGCAATTTCGATGCCTCAAAGATAAGAAGCACTTCTTCAGACGCCTAATATCAACTATAATGACCAAAAGAAGGAATCGTTAAAATGTTCAGTCATTCAGGTGGTGTCGAATGGGGACACGTTGGGTTTTGTTTAAATGTGTCATTTGAGCACACAACGTGTTTTAGTTTTCTCGTCTTGACCCAGCTTATTATCACCCCCTGCCCCATGTCAGTCCCTTCACAAAAATGTTTCCTTGTCAATTATTTCACCATCCAACTGTGCGTGGCATTGCCTGGGACACTAGTAGAGTCAGTGATGGTCCTTTGAGACTTACAATCATAGATCTGTTATCCTTGTTGCTTATATAATCCCCCTTTTGCTTTTTTATTGATTAACTGATTGATTTGTTGATTGATTGCGTGGTCCTGGAGCCTAGACCTTGAGGCCCTCTTTCCCTTGTCATTCTCTCTGTTTTTTGTTCTGTGGAAGTCTGTCCATCTACTGATATTTTATTAAGTGTTTGCTGGAGGACCATCTAAGAGTATCTTAGTACAACCAACTGCAAATGTGTTTGTGAGCAGATGACAGGGTTCATCTGTGTCCATATTTGCATGCATGTAAATATGTGTGTATATGAGCCTCTCAGCAAGTGTATATGAGTATATGAGAAGTGAGAGAAATCAGAAAGTTTTGTTTATTTTTAGATGAAAATGCCACACCTCCCCCCCAGTACATGCTGATTTGCAAGTACTTGTCTTTCCTCCACACCCATTTTGAACTCACCATAGGGAGTGTGTTTCTCACAGTACCCCAAAAAGCCTGAGACGAGGGACCATTTTAAGCCCTCTCTGCTTTGGTGTTTGGGAAAAGCTGCTTTGAATCCCGGCTTTCCCCCCTTCTGATACCTTAGAAGCACACTCGTGAAAAAGGCATTGCTTTCATTCTCTCAGTGCAAGGTGGAGATGGGGCCGAGAGTGCCAGTTTTCTGTTTCAGCCTGCATTAATCTGATTTAGGATCAGATTCTACTCTGCCATTTTATACAATTTACAGCAGGGGAAGACATCATGTTTGGATTTCTTCCTATGGTCTGTTCCCTGCTCCATTACTGGTTAATTATGGCCTTACAGTTGTTCCATTTGTGACCTGGTTCATGAACTTGGACACGGTACTGTTTATGGGCATAAGCTGCAACAGAAAACTCAACTTTCGCTCAGTAAATAGTAGCTAACAGTTTCAGTCGCTGTAGCTGGATAACGTCTGAACGACAGCAATCCACACAGAGACATCTTTATAGACATGTAAATCCTCCTGGTAGTCCTGTACTGAGACAGGACAGGACTTCAGATTTAGGAATTGTCTGAAATGTCCTCCCTGCTTAGCCAGGGCCGTATTAATTCACAGCGTGTGCTGGCACATTGTCTGCTCCCCGGCTTTTCTCCCCTCAGTCGAGAAGGCGGGTCCGCCGGTAAACAAACTCACTAAGTCACCGCCGGATTGGTTGACGAGCGGTCGCTTAGCAACGCTACCTCCCGGCCATCTGTTGAGCGCACACGCCTCTCGGGAGCGTGCTGGGGGAATTCCTTGGGAGCGCGACTCTGTCGTCTCTCTCACTCTCCCTCACTTTCTCTCTCTAGTTAAATAGGGAGAAGGCTATGAGGCAGCCTCCAAGTGACCTGACGTGCTCCAAACGTTCCCATGGCAATGACGGAGCTTGTATTCACCGGATCAAACGTGTTTGTGTTTCTGACCGTTTTCTCCACCGCGTCCTTTCTTCTCCTCACATCGCAAGACAAAAACCTTTGTGGGGTCTCAAGGACACCACGGCGGACTGGCTCTGAGCGAGCGCCTTCCTGAGTGCATGCTGATCAATTATTTACTGTGGAACAGAAGGAGGAAATAAAATAATGTAGCTTCCATGAACAAATGTCAACTTTATGCCGCTCAGCCTTCAGAATGTCGTATATCTTTTCGAACGCCTAACAGCAATAGCACTGATCTGAAGACAGTTATGGTTAGTGTTTAATGTTTAGGAGAGAATGGGCATGATCTTACAGTAGACAAGCCACTTCTTGTTCCAGAGGAAACCATGGCATATTTTAATACCTTCTTATGGTTTCTCTTGTCCTCGCTCTGTTCCCTGCTGGGTTGGGGGGTTCCTATCCTATCTTGCTAACTTTCCGGAGATATGGATCCAATTCGAGCATTAATTTTGATAATACTTGTTAACATACTGCTGCTGAGACAGAGGGGAAGGCGTAATGCCATCCTGGCCAGGTGACTGAGACGTATTTTGCTCATCAGACGTAATCAAATGCCAATGATAAATATCATGATAGCACCTTGGCAGCTAATGTTAGCGTTATGTGTATTCATGGAGTGTACAATGTCTGGACACTAGATTTTGGCATGTTGCGTGGTGATTTTGTAGTGCACTAACTAGTGGGTGAAACTGACAGTTGGAATTTCGAACAACACTACAAAATATGTAGTGCCCTACACAGCTCTGTTTTTGTGTGTGTGGAGTTTGCATGTTCTCTACGTGGTGGCATGGGTTTCCTGTGTGGGTTTCCGGTTTCTCACACTGTCCAAAGGCATGCACGTCATGTGAATTGGGGATTCTAAATTGGCCATAGGTGTGTGTTTTTACCTGTGGTGGGCTGGGACCCCGGCCAGGGTGAGTTCCTGCCTCACGCCTGTAGTAAGATTAGGCGGTTACAGAAAATGAATTAATGAATAACGCAACAGAATAACACAATAACAGACAGTCCACTTTCTGCCTTAACAATGAATATTGTAATGCATGTATATATATATATACAATCCCTCGCTTTTCGCGGGGGTTACATTCCAAGAGCTCCCATGTATAGTGGAAAAACCGCGTTGTTTTTAATTTTTAAAAAAATTATAGTGTGAACCTTAAATATGCCCCAAACATGCTCCCAGAACACTTTAATTTCATTTTAAATTCAGTTTAATGCATTACTCTTAAAGAAAATGTAAAAGTAAACCCATATTCACGGAACTCGGAAGGTTGCGTGACAAAAGTATTGGGACATCCAGTTTTCGGAGAATACAACCTGATCTGCTCGGGCTAAAAATGAAAAATGAGAGCTCCTTGGACAGGTCTCCGGGATATCTACTGAACTGTGGAGTTTGAAGTGTCTGAGTGCTTTCCCCGCCGAGATATGCAACTTGGAAGGTCACGGGACAAAAATATTGGGACAACGCAGTGAGGTGAACGGGTCCCCTTGTGTGAAAACATCCAGAAAAAAATATTTGTTGCCCCAAAATGCAAAAAAGGCGGAGGATATTTGCGTAAAACTATGAGTTCGGTGTGACTGAATCCGCGTCTCTGAGTGTGTTAATATGTAAGTTCTGCTCTGGACACTAGGCCAAAGTACATGCTGTACCTATCCTCTTGTGGATCTTTTTCTGAATGAGAGTAATATAATTCAGACTTCAGAGCTGTGTATTTGTGATGCCTCCTGTGCCTAGTGTGGGCTGAGGGCTTTCAGACTGGACCTGAACTTATTGAGTAGGACACTACAGGAGGATTTAGACTGTGATTCTACCAAGTGTAAATGAATATTCAGAAAAAATAAACATGATTGGAACTTCATAGTCTCAGAGCATAACAGTGAAAAATAATTTACCACTAATATGAACTTAGTTCTTGTGTGTGTGTGTGTGTGTGTGTGTTTGGTATGTGGGCGTTTAAACTTCTGTGTGGGATATCTAATGATTTTTTTTCTATAATTAGAGCTCCTCAGCACACAGTGAGCAATAATGATGCTTTTATTCTTCTTAAAACAACCTTTTTCTTGCTGTTAGACTCATATGACTTAAGTGGCTCTATATGAAAAAATGACTTTCATTTGGTACTGATGTGGGAGATAAATTTATATGGTGAAAGGCAATATTAGATTGCTTCCATTTCCCTCAAGCGAAATTCCTATGACAGCTAAATGAGAGCCATTATTAATTAGACATTTCAGAAATGCTTTGACTTTTTAGAAGCTGGCCATATGACACCCTAGAAGCACTGAGAAACCATTGAGAGCATCCTCATTTCTAGATGTTGCCAATGTGTTTGTTTACGTCTTCTCTCTTGCACTGTGCTGCTGCTACTGGAACTTCTTTTGATTCCCTTCCTTGGTCAACGCTTGCATCATGGTGCTGTCCCAACCATTCCCTAAGGGCTGAGGAAAAAAGACGAAGGCCAAAAAAGCAAGGGACCTTTGGGATCCTTCATTGGGCATGATTAGTATGCTGGAAAAAAGGTCCCATCTGTCGAAGTGGGATGACTGGTCTGTGGAACGGGGGATTCCCCAAAGGGCGCTGGGATTAACCACTGACACCGGTGACAAGGCAAGGCTGTTAATAAGGGGAAGGAGAGAGGGAGAGAAAGCACAATTCTCCCAAGACCAGTGAAGTGACAATCAGAGCCACCCCCCAAAAACATACACGTGCCTACCCAGCCCCCCGGCCCTGGACCACATCTCAATTAGATTTACACAGGGGCCTCATCTGCTGCCTGAAACAACAAAGGATTCTGTCCTAATATTGGAGGGTAAAAACCCCTCCCAGATAGGATCCTTGTAGCTTGTGAAGTATTGGGTGCGTCCACATGCCAGATTCTGTTAGGTTTAAATTGAGGGCCTCAGGTGTGAACATGATTCCCTGATTTAATTAATCTGGGGGGACAAATAATCGAAACATGTGAAGCTGTATGTTCTGCTCCTTAAAATTTTAAGTATTGCTCAATTTGCGCTGCATTTTGTTTTCTCAAATCTTTAAAATTTGAGATTCATTTCATTTCAATTCATAAAATTATTTGTAGATTCATTATACAAAGAGATTTGTGTCGCTCTGATAAAGATCATCAACTGCATAAGCAAAAGATTCTGCTGATCCAGCATTTGATCACATCAGCAAAAAACAAACAAACAAACAATTGAATTAGATACAAGTTTAATCTGATTCTGTAACGAGTTGGACACATGTAACCTAAGGTTAACAAAAGCATTTTGAGTAACCAACTAGCAAATATGGCAACAATGGCAAAATGTATCATGATACTTGAAGACATTTTCACGATACATAATCTACATCATTTTGCTGTCCCTTATAGCTAGGTATTGCAATTACAATTCCTTCATTTTAGGAACCATATTTCACACAGGCACTTTTTTCTGATATATATATATTTTTTTGGTGTTAATTTCAGTATATATACAACAAATATTTGCACATAATATCTTTTAATTTTGCACTTATAAATATGAACAATAAAATAGGTATTCATAAGCAAAGAAGTTTAAAAAAATGAAGCGGATTTTGAAAATGTATTCACCACAAAGGCCCCAAAGTAATGCCTCAGTACCATTTGCCGAGACACAGTTCCATCTCATGATGCTTTACTGTGGGCGAGTTCTACCTAACCCTTTATCCATAGTTTGAATGAACTCTTGCAGGGTGCATTTGTCTGAGGACAATTAGTTAGGGTTCCATGAACTTTCCACTTGCCAATTATTGAACCAATTGTACTTACAGGGACATTTAAGTTCCTTTACTAGGGACATGTAGCGTTTTCTATTTAGATATTGTTAAATAATGTTGTCCATGAAAACTGTAAGAAGCTCCTTCACTTTCTCCATAATTTCTTTTATAATGACTCCAAATGCAATGTGCATGAGAATACTTTATGTTGTTTTTTCCCCATCAGTCTCATTTTTTCAAGCATTGTGTCTGAAAATTCGCTTTACCTCACTGTATGTTGTTGAGTATGAGCTTTTTCATGTAAGGTATTATTTGGTCAATCGTGGTATGTTCTGATGGCTTTTCAGTGAAGTGTGTCTTTTAAAAATGGAATTAATTACAAAAATTAAATTTCAAAAATTCCAATTGCTATTCAGCAGCTCTTAACTGTCTATATCAGTGTCAATATTGGAGAAGCTAAAGTAGCACTGCACAATCTATAATAGGGAATAGTTACAATAGCTCAGTTGTGTTCAAGTAGTCAGTTAATTTTACATGTAGCCCTCCTTTGAAGTTCAGTAAACAGTTTGATCAGTTTAGCACCAACAGATTATTTGTTTGATGTCAAAACATACTGTACTTCTCGTATTACATTTAGTAGATCAGCTTCCATGCTGACATCAGTCACACTATTCCTCATTAGCCTCCTTCTCATTCACAATCTATAGATAATCTGTCACACATGAGGCTAAATCAGTTGTGGGGGATGTTAATGATGACTGGGCAATTAACACTGATATTTAAGGCCTCCCTTATATAGACAATTGCCCACAAGTTTGGGCTAGGTGTTTTGCTGCAGATTAGATTTATTTGGAAATGCATACATCTGTACTTAAAAAACAACAAGGTTATATTGTGGTGGGACTTCTCGGGCTTCTAATGAGACATGGCCTGAGTGTTTTTGAATAGGGTTTGAGTCACTTCTAAATCAATTTGGCCGGTCTACTGGTGAATTTGAATAGCCTTCTGACCTTGAATTGAAACGGAATTAACCCTAGCTCCTGGTTCCTGATATCTTATTTGTTGCCTGGGACACGGTGTGTGGAAAAATAGAACTTTGCTGACAAGGGGTGTTGTTCATGAACAAGCAATCAATGTGTTTGCTCCTGCATCCAACCACTGCCATTTGTCTTGGAGGAGTGAATTGTTTAACCCTGTCTGCCAGTGCTTTAACTATGCATTGTTTGAACCTCTACTCTGGGTTTCTTTCAAAGTCATTCACACAATAGCTTTAGTGGAGAGCTTCTGCAGACACCTTCTTTAAGTCCTGACTGATCAACTGATACTTGTCACATTAGAACCAGGCTACTGGATGGTACTGTCAGTCACTCAAACTTTATGGGTTTCATTTCACAACACATTTTTTTAACATCTGTGGGACAATCATGTATTAAGAAATTAACTAATCCACCTCAAATGCATTCATTAGTAGCCTACAAAGTTACAACATTCTATTAAAACTAGAGAGAAAATGCAATCTAGGGATAAATTTTTTGTAAAAATTGTAAAAAATGTAAATTATTTAAAATATGTAAATATTCACATTGGACCACACATAATTTGATTATAGTCGCTACATAGTTCGGTTTTTGTCTAAATACCTGCATTTAAAGTGTATTATTTTTTTTTATTACATGTGGAATATCACACTGGTGTTGCAACAAACTCAATAACATACCATTGTAAACTCAAAACACTTTAAACAAACATGCGGGAAACTATGGTCCATAATGCCCCAACTAGAGCTGGCAATTAGCATGCCTAGTTGAGGCAGGTGTGTTTGAGTAAGAAAATCACCAAACCATTTAAGACACCATCCCTCCAGGTATAAATGGTATAAATGAATACATATTTTTACACAAATTTTTTTTTTAAAATGTGTCCCGCTGTACAACAGCACCTATGGAAAAGCATGAGAAGAGCACGATAAGGTTAGGTGCACTGTGTGAATATGGATTGGATAAAGGCCAACACAACTGCTATGCAGCATCACACAGTAGCAAAATGCTAAGTGGTGCACAGTGGCAGGGTGAAAGTCATTGAGTGTTTGTAGTACTGAGTTTTTAAACAAGAACACATCTTGTGTCTTCTTTGAGACAGCAAAATATTTTGTAATGCAGCTTTACATGCCACATAATCAAAAACATCTTACGGAAGCCTTCATCAGGATGGACTGAATGTGTGATTAGCTCTAAGCATAACAAGTACCATATTACAAGCATGATGAGTGGAGTGATTGGTTTTTACTGTATTTTTGTCCAAACCTCATTTATCTTTTTCCATTAGTGTCAACACTTGATTAACTAAGATCCCTATGACTCAAGTAAGATATAGCTCAGAGCATGGCACCCTGACAGGAGATGATTTCATCCTCATGTGACTGTATTAGGTAACAGACAGCTGTTACTCGACTCTGTATTACAGCTATTGGTAGACTGTATGTGTAATTGGAGAGAGGTAAATTGGCTCTTTTGGAGTGATTGATTCTGAGACTTAAAACACATGTTAACTCTGATCCTGATCCTGTGTCTGTGTGCAATACTGAGAAAATGTTTTAGGACACCCGAGAAAATTACCATAAAGCCATGTCTGGGCAGTGTAGCTATGAAAAAATGCATTTGTGGGTGGAGCATGAAACATTAACCAAACCTTAAATAGCCAAATGTTCATGGATGATGGTGTTTAGTTCCCTGGGGAGGTTGAATAGCAAAGTCTTTACAACAGTAAACTTCTCTGCTGCTGAGCAATGGGTTAATACTACTACCCTGTATCATTTGTTGCAAGTGTAAACACTCAATCCATTATGGGTGTTACCAGTCTTACCAGAGTCTTACTGGACAGACCTGTTGGCCTCTGCTTACTGAATAACTTCGGAAAAGCCATGTTTTCATCAAATCAAGAACACAGGTTGTTATTGTGGCAGAAATTAACCCTTAGAGATTGCATTTATCAGTGGCAGTAATGGCATGGTGTCAGCGGCATGCTATTTATCACTAATAAGCAAAACCCACCTAGTTTTTTAAACAGTTTACTGGCCTTAAGTCTCAGATGTTTGCACAGTCCTGTACATGAGAAGCACTTAGTGCAGAGGCTAGAAAGGAAATAATGTCCACAACCCAAGTGAGAGGCAATCTGAAAAACACTTACGTAGTGCAGGCAGAGGCACATCCCCCATTGAACGTGCTGTAAGAGGCCTCCTGGAGTCCTTCCGTTTGTATTCACAAATGCGGAACCATGTGTGAACGAGGGACCTTATGGTGCACTAGCCCTAGCTGAGGTTCGCACACATTTCACCGTCTGTCTTTTACTCCTTTTTGTTATGCTTGTGACTTTTGGTGCTTACCTGGTTTGCAAAGGAGAGCGTAGCCCATCACTTGCTGTTTTTAGCAGTGTATCATTGCAGACCCACTTCATTTACTTTATGTTATTAAGTTTAGTGCTACAGGGAAAATGAATAAACATTTTTGTAAATGTGCGAGTTTAGCCGACTTAATTAATACCTGCAGCTCTTTGGCATTCAGGTAAACCTCTCGTTTCTGCTAAAGTATGAGTCACAGTAATCATGCATGGTATGTTATAGGTTAAAGAGTATGGGGTGCCATTTGTAAAAACAGCTTAACAAATTTAGAGGTGTCATTTTTTCATCATTTAGTCCAATGTTCACACAATTTTCACACATTTAGCTCTAAATCTGTTTAAAAAACAGTTTCAAGTATTGATACATTTTCTTGCTGCATAATTGTGTAATATTAAATCTAAATATAAATGTTAAATCTAAATATAAATTTTAAATGTTAAATCTAAATGTAAATGTTCAATCTAAATATAAATGTTAAATGTTAAATCTAAATATAAATGTTAAATCTAAATATAAATGTTAAATCTAAATGTAAATGTTCAATCTAAATGTAAATGTTCAATCTAAATATAAATGTTAAATGTTAAATCTAAATATAAATGTTACATCTAAATATAAATGTTAAATGTTACATCTAAATATAAATGTTAAATGTTACATCTAAATATAAATGTTAAATGTTACATCTAAATATAAATG
>JBBPCY010110952.1:0-18959 GCA_037974405.1 Brachyalestes nurse | reverse complement strand
CACACAGTGCTCCCCACACTCTGCTCCCCGGGCGCTGTGTTCCTGGCTGCCCGTAGCTTCACTTGGTGAATGGGTTTAATACAGAGGAAGAATTTTGTGCTGTTCACACTGTACTGCGGTGTGTTCATGTATGACAGAATGATCACTTTCACTTCAATGTTTTTCTTTCTTTTCACAAAGTTAAGAGGTTTTCTCTGTGTTTTCTTAGCGTTCTGTGAGGAAGGCTGTCGCAGCGGAGGAACCTGTGTGTCCCCGAACACCTGTGTGTGTCCGTCAGGCTTTACGGGCCGGCTGTGTGAGACAGGTGAGTCGAGAGAGAGATCAGCACTCAGGCCCGTTCACCTTCACTGCCTTCACCTGTCCTCACCTGTCCGTCCACATCTCACTGTAGCTGCTGTTTCCACCTCAGGCCTGTTTCTGTTCTCCTAATGAGGTCTGAAGGACCGTCCAAAAATCACACAGTCATCCTGAAACCACTTTATCAGAAACTCCTCCCCAGTATCTCCTGTGGAGACTGTGGGTCCATCTGTTGGTGCACATCAGTACCTGACCTCACTAATGCTCTCGTACAATCAAATCTTCGTAGCAATGTTCCAACATCGACACCTGACCTCACTAATGCTCTCGTACAATCAAATCTTCACAGCAATGTTCCAACATCAGTACCTGACCTCACTAATGCTCTCGTACAATCAAATCTTCGTAGCAATGTTCCAACATCAACACCTGACCTCACAAATGCGCTCATACAATCAAATCTTCACAGCAATGTTCCAACATCAATACCTGACCTCACTAATGCGCTCATACAATCAAATCTTCACAGCAATGTTCCAACATAAGTCCCTGACCTCACTAATGCTCTCATACAATCAAATCCTCACGGCAATGTTTCAACATACCTGACCTCTGATTTCTTTACAGTGGAGGTGAATAGACACAACCCTTTATTCACTATCAACCCCTAGTGAAGCTCCATGAGTGTTTGTATGGATGTTGATGATGGTAAAACAGAATTAATACTGAATTAAATCACTTTGTGAAGAGTTCACATCAAATCTCCTCTGTTTACATCTTCATTATGCAGGAAACTGGTGTTCCTTTATAGTTAAAACATAGAGTCATTTTTAGTATCTCCATTACACCTGTGGTGCTCCTGGTTTGGTATCTGGATGTTCTCAGGTCGTTTCGGACCCGGCCAGCGTGGTGTTCTGTCTGAAATCACTCCGCCGGCGGGAGCTGAGTGCGTTTTCCACGCCTTTCAGAGCTGGAATTGCTTTCTCACAGTCAGAATGGGATTATTAAAGCCAACACTGAGGCACTCCGTGACCAACACAGTGTGTGTGTGTGTGTGTGTGTGTGTGTGTGTGTGTGTACATCCATAATGGACACACATTGATCTCTCCTGAACTCAGAGCCTGGGATGAGTTCACCTCACACACCTACTGTTACTTTCTGAACCCATGTTGCACACACACACACACACGTACATACACACACTGCTTTGTATGATTTTTGCTGTAAATGTGCTGCTATTTTCAAAATAAACGTTTTCAGAATTATTTTCAAAATAATTATTTATATATATAGACATGAATTTGTTCATTCGACATCCCTAATATATATTAACACGTTAATTTCAATAAATCACAGAAAAACTAACTCATAAAAAAAGCTGATTAATTGCATACCATGGTGACTCTTTAACCCGATCCGGTAAATTAAAAGTTTCTTTTTTATACATTTTGTACATTTTTGTGCATCGTTGTGTTTGTCAGAGATGAAAATAGGGAGAGGGAAGGGGAGGACGCACACAGCAGTTAAGGATGTACAGGATTTATTAACTCAATCAACACAGAACACAAAACCCCTGCTCTTAAACCAAAAAATCCCACAATGGGACACTCCAGACCCCAAAATCAGGACTCTGGCTAGAGCTTCCAAGCTCACACGGCCAGGAAGGTGGGAACAGGCTGGGGTGCAAGATGTGCTACCCTTCAAGGCAAAACGGGGGGAACACGGGCCTGTAAAACAGAAAGGGGAGAAAAAGCACAAGAACATGAAAACAGGCATAAGACTAAAACACAACCGTTGGGAGACAAATGAAGACAAATACAGACTCAGGGAACTGGGATCGGCTGCGGCCTTAAATAGGGGAAACAAACAAGGAACAGGTGAACTCAAGGGAAACGAGGAACAGGTGGAACTAATAAACGGGACGCGATACAAACGGAGTAGACACACTAGGTAGGGAACAAGGGAACCAACGTAAACCGGACACAAGTATGGGGACGGAGAGAAACAAAAGGAAGGACAACTAATACTCGGGAGACAGGGAACGGGATCTACGTGGTGAGGACGAGGTGACCGTCACAGTGTTGTTTGTTCGTTTTTTTGTGTTTTGCTTCTCAGACGGAGCCTTTTATCACCTTTTCTGTTCACACCAGCTCCTGCTTCCACTAATTTATCATCATAATTCTGTGTAAAGATGTTGTGTGTCCGATGGAGCGGATTGAACACACTTCATTAGTCCGTGCTGGGGGTGATGAGGAGGACCACCTCGAGCTGATATAAGTGTAGTTTTCTTGTTCGCTGCAGATGAAAAACGTCCCCTCGGTGATGTGTTCCCCGTCAGGGACGCGCTCCGGCGGGGGGTTCATTACAAAAACATGCCGGAGAGAAGCACAAGTGCATGAAATAAGATGTTTCATACATATTAGAGAGACAACCAGTGAAACCACCCAAGTGTACCAAACAACTCAAATACAAACACCAACCCACTTGCAGCACTGTGCAAAAGTCTTCCATCTTCATTTCTTTATATTTTGCTTCCTAAGATCCAGACTTTCTTGTATTTTATTGTAGTCTTGTGGAACAGTTCTCCAGGCTCATTTTCAGTCCAGTCCGTAAACCTGACCAGTTTCAGAGGAATGATTTTGTCCGTCAAGCCACACCAACACACTCCTTTATATTTTTGCTTTTCCTCCGGGACTATATTCCTGCATGTATCCCTCCACCGTGAATGGGTTTAGTTTTAGGACCAAAAGCTTCTCAAAACGTCCCAGGCGTCAGGCGGTGCATCTATAACCATTTCATGGATTAACTTTCTGTGAGGGCGCTTTTAGAAGCAGAATTATTTGTTCATCGATCATAACCACATTACACTTTTACTGTTATAAACTAATACCTGTGAACTGAATTCTTACATTAAATCAGGACCATCACTGCTATTTAATCAACTATCACTCACTCACACATACTACACACACACACACACAAACACACACACACACTGCATGTCCCGCAGATGCTAACCTCATTTTGTTCTCCATTTTTTAATCAACATGCGTTTAATTAGGTGCCACGTGTTGCTGTCATGCTCTAATTTAGGTATTAACAGCTTCACCCAGGAGGAAATTAATGTCAGATGTAAATAAAAGGAGGAGACGTTATGAAAGATGATGCTGAGAGAGAGAGAGAGAGAAGAGAGAACCTGTAAAATGAATCCAGCTAAATTTGAGGTTAAATGGGATTTTAATGTGTGAAAATAACTACTGAAAGGTGTTTGTTTTTTTTTTTTTTTCTTTTAAGCATTTGATTAAAGTCAATAAAATAACAGAGAGGCTGTTGGAGCATAGAAGCACAGTGGTACGACTGCCTTGATACTACTATGAATTATTCAGTAACTACAACAAATTATTCAGTAACTACTCTGAATTATTCTGTCGTGTCTGAATTACTCAGTAACTACTTCAATTATTCAGTATCTAGTAATAATTATTCCGTGTCTGTTATGAATTATTCAGTGTCTGTTATGAATTATTCAGTATCCGCTATGAATTATTCAGTGTCGTGCATAAATTACTACCTTAATTATTCAGTGTCTAGTACGAATTATTCAGTGTCTGCTATAATTATGGAGTAACCACTATGAATTATTCAGTAACTTTTTGAATTGTTTGGTATCCACTGTAAAGTGACTCAGTACCTACTATAACTTTTCGGTATCTACTGTGAATTTTTCATTAACTACTATAAATTATTCAGTATTTACAATGAATTATTCAGTGTCCAGCCTAAAGGATTAACTCTGATGTGAGGTCTTCAGTATTTACTATTGAATTATTCTGTACTTACTGTAAATAATTCAGTAATGTGTAAGTTGTGTTTGTTGACAGTGAGGGATTGAAGTGTGGACTCGAGGGGTAAGAGTACGAGGGGTTAATTTTCCGCATTGAATGAGGGAGCTTGGAGCAGCCTGAAGAAAAGAAGTTCAGAAGCGAACGAGTGCAGCGGAGTGAGAGATCAGCCGAAGGGAGAATGACATATTTAAATGTTTTCCTGCAATGTGTGTGGAGAGGAAATCGCAGATGGTAAACGAGGTCTGCAGCTTTGATTATTATTCCGGCGTGGGTGGTCTGATTACAAGCTAAGTGTGTGTGTGTGTGTGTGTGTGTGTGTGTGTGTTTTGTCGCTGTTGTAGAGCGAGATGTCGTGTTCTCTGATTCAAAGTGGCAGTTTTGAGGAGAGGTGGAAGATCTCAGAGCGTTCTCAGTGTTTCCGTTCTTCACTCCGCTGAGCTTTTTATCCTCAGACGTCCGGAAACTCACCTCACTTCCCTCCATTTGCCTAAAATCACATTTAAAACAACACACTGTTGGGTTTGCATTCAAATTGATCCAGATTTTGAGATATACCTTTGTATTTTTTTTACTTAATTTATTTTTCCTCACATACATCAGATTGGTATCACAACTCCAAACACTCCATATTTAAACCTTGTTTTTTTTTTTTTTTGTAACAGTATAAATATTTTAGTTCTGGGATATTTAAGTCATCACGGTCACATCACAAACTTTAACAAACATTTGCCCTGCATATAACTGGCCTCCCTCTCCCCATCACTCAATATAACTGTTTTCTCTCTCTGGTGAGTAGGGTGGTCCACCCTCTCCCCCATCACTCAGTACAATGCAGTTCCAACCACTCAGCATTCAACACCACCAGTATACTGATCACCGCCTGATCATCTGGAATCATCTGCACCTGTTTCTTCACTGTTTTAGGACTTAAGTTAGATGTGCTTTGTTCTGCTTAAATTATTCATATGAAAGAAACAGTGTGACTTAAACAAAAAACATTCCTCTGAAACTGGTCAGGTTCAGGGACTGGACTTGTAAAATACAAGAATGTCTGGATCTTTGGGATGGCTCGACAGATTTGTACTATATACATATATGTGTGTGTGTGTGTGTGTGTGTGTGTGTGTGTTTGACAGTACTATGTAAAAGTATTGAGCTGCCCCTTATTTTTATGATACCAGTGATGGTGATTAGAGGATGAGACTTGACCACACACACACAGACAGAAACACACACACACACACACACACACACACACACACACTATCAGGGACTGTGATGGAGCTGAGATATGCTTGTAGTGCTACTGAGAAGGTCAATCAGGGCTGAACTAATTGTAGTGAGTGAAGATTATCAAAAGCATCAAAGCATCAGGGTCACTTGGCTCGCTGCCAATGATAAACTGACCTGTACACTGGACAACTGGTGTGTGTGGGGGTGTGTGTGTGTGTGTGTGTGTGTGTGTGTGATATGAATTAGATATTAGTGTGAAGATATTACACGAGTGATGCTTTTTCACTGGTTTTTGTACAGAAACAGTGGGCCTGAGTCGCAGTGCCAGTGTCATATTGTAAAGACACGCGACTGAGAACAAAAGAGAGATGCTGAGACTAATTGTGTGTGTGTGTGTGTGTGTGTGTGTGTGTGTAGACATCGATGAGTGTGCTGAAGGGTTGATCCAGTGCCACAATGGCTCGCGCTGCGTGAACCTGCCCGGCTGGTACCACTGCCAGTGTCGCAGCGGTTTCCACGACAACGGATCGTACCTGCTGGATGGGAGCTCATGTGTGGGTGAGTGATAATTACTGTCATATCTCTCTCTCTCTACTCCTTTCTCCCTCCCCCTCTCTTCCTTCCATTCATTCTTCTCATCTTATCTCTCTCCATCCCCATTATCCTCTTTCATCCTTCTTTTTCTGTTTCTCAGAACTTCTCCCATTTCCTTCTCTTTCTCCCTCTACCTTTTTTCTTTTCCCTCTCTTCTTTTTCTCTCAATCTCTCTCCAGACCCTCATTTTTTCTTCTGGTCTCTCACCTTTTTGTGTCTCTGAGAACGTCTCCCCAGCAACTGCCCTCTCTTTCTCCTTACACCTCTTTTTTATTTTACATTCTTTCTTCTTTCTCTCTTCTTTTCCTTTCTCTTGACCCCCTTTCTTCTTTCTTCACCCTTTTTCTATCTCTACTTTTGTTTCTGAAAACTTCCCCACCCCTTTGCCCTCTCTCTCTCTTTCTGTCTCCACTCCTGAAGGTTCACTCCTGCTGCTCTGAGCTTTTTCTTCCTAGCTGATCTAACGCTGCCACTCAAATCCGAGTGTGCTCACGTGTGCGTGTGTGTTTTAGAGAAGGGCTGCTCCCCATATATATATATATATATATATATTAGAGCATTAACTACTCCAGATTTTTTCAAGTCAGCTAGTCGATCAGAATAATCGAAGTCGATGACATCATCACACAAGCAGAGGTGGAACACGTGTGCAACATTGAGCAACTTTTATTAAAATTTTTCTGTAACATTAACAGTCAGCACGACAAAAAAACAAAACAAAACAAAGGCTGATACCTTGAGTTTTCTGGCAAATTTAAGTGTCCGTCTGAGAGGGAACAGTTTAAGCCGGCAGGACGACTCCCTGCAGTGTTAGCGTTAGCCATGCTAGCTAGCGTTAGCATATATATAAGTACTGTTTACTGATATTGTGACACATAATATCCAAACATTGGTACATTTCTCTACAATGAACCAAACACACTCTGAAAAACAACTCACTTGTTGTTTTTACTGCAATATGCATGGCAAAAATGTAAAATACTGCAATGTAACTTATTTCTCTTCATCAAGTATGTTACTTGCAGTCCATTTCATTATACCTGACCAGCAGAGGGCGGTTCTTGCAAAGGGATGACCCTAAAAGTCACAAAGTCTTGAGAAAACTGGACGCACCATCTCAGGGTGCCAGTGCTGGGGGAGCTCTGCGTCTCTAAAGAAATGTGCGTAAGGACTGGAAGGCTGTTTTGCCAAGAAAACTAGTTCATTAATGTAGTCACACATTATCAGGCCAGTTATTTTTGGTAAAAAAAACACCTCTTTTGTAACCTGACTTATAATTAACATTTTACAGCAATTAAGGAATATCCTACATTTTGTAATGGGGTCACATACTCTATATATAGTACTGTGCAAAAGTTTTAGGCACCTGAGAAAATTATTCTTAAAAGTTGTTTATTACTGTGCAGTAGTGTTAAATTAGTGTTGAAATGCTTGAATTACAATAATGGCAAATAACAGTAAAACAGTATGTAATGGTTTTAGCAAGGCAAAGTGTTTACTTAATTATTTTTGAACCTCTTTCCTTGTGGAAGCCCAGTGTCACTTGTAGCTGGCATCAAATACCTGGGTTGGCTCTTTTAATTTCATCAGATTAAATTAGACATTGGAATTTAAAAAATCCACACAACGATTTGAGGCATAGAGCAGAAATCTGGAACCAAACCGTGTTTTAACTAGCTAAAAATATATATGTATACTTTTTACAGCTTTTTTGTTTGTGTATATGTACATTTAGGGGAGTCAAGGGATTAAAATAATTAATCTAATTTATTACAAACTCTCTGATTATTTTATCTAAACTAATCATACACAATTTTTGCTGCATGCTTTTTTTTGTTTTTGTTTTCTTTTATTGCTATGTAAAGCGACCTTGGGTTTGTGAAAGGCTCTATATAAATGTAACTTATTATTATTATTTTTTTTTTTTTTATTATTATTATTTCTCTCATAGAAATCTCTGTGTGGATAATTGAGTCGGAGGATGAAACTAATGATTTTTAAAAGTCGCCCCCTAGTGTAATGGTTCCAGTAGCCATGCATTCAAGGCGTCTCAAGCCTGGGACCGGGCTGTTCTGGCTTGGACTGCCAGGTTAGCTCCTAAACGATTTGCGTTGAGGTGATATTTTAGACTTGATTTACTCTGATGATGCTTTACTTTTTCTGTGATTAACTGATCGATATATATATATGTAGCCATGCAGTGTCCATCACCTGTCCTCTGATGCATCACTATAGAGATTTCCAAACTGACCTCTGGAAATACAAGAGCTGTGTATTAGGAACTTCAAGAAATGTGTTTTCATGGAGTAGCTGCACAAAAGGTCAATAGGAGGCAAGAGTTAGCTGGAGTAGTGTAAGGCACACTGGACTCTGGAGCAGTGGAAACATGTTCTTTGGGTTTGGTGAAGACCTGGCGCTAGTGCCCACAGTAAAGTTTGGTGGAGGAGGGATAATTGTCTGGGGCTGTTTTTTGGGGTTTGGGCACAGACGTTTGTGAGGAATGGGTTGGAATTCTATTAAATACAGCCTTCAAAACCATGACTGACACCTATAGCCAAGAAAGCTGTATTTTATACTATGGAACTATACATATTCTACCAACAAAACCATCATTGCTAAAAGAAAATTTAGTGATCTGTGATCTGAGTTTTGCATTTGAAGGATAAGAAATTATGTCTGGGCTTCCAGAGATTCAAAAATGCCCTCAACTGAAAAAATATGATGCAGATTCTTTTAAAAGATTTTAAATATATATATAAAAAATATATAAACAGTATGTACCAAAAAATGGCATACAAAAAAGTGTCTCTATGAGGCTTTATTTTCGACTGTTTGAGAGATCAGTGTAAAATATGCACTGTAATACAAATTGATGAGTAATTACTGCCAATTCAGAGAATGTCGTTTTAAACTAATTATGTTTCATTAAGTAATTGAGAGGACCCTAATATTAATAAGTGAACTGCTCAACAAGAAACAATTAGAATCTTCAAACAAAGATGATGAACCTGGAAACTACTTCTCTGGATCAAGGCACCAGCATTGGTCAGTACATCCAGTGCAGAGTGCTTTATCCAAACAGTGATTACTGCACATTTTTATAACACTGGTGTTTTTATGTTCCCCTGATACATTTGTGGCCATTATGTTTGATAATTTGATGTGTTTGGCTCAGTGGAGGTTTTGGTGTTTTCCATATCCACCGTGTGAAGTCTATAGCAACATTTACCATCATTCCTTTCCCAGTAATAGCCTCCGCAGCCGTACTGAGTGTGATTGTGTGTGTGCGTGTGTGTGTGTGTGTGTGTGTGTGGCAGTGTATGACCCTTCTGCTCTCTCCTCGTGGCTATTGGACAGGCTTTGGGATGTACACTGGCCAGATGGAGTACGCCGGAGCCGAGGAGCTGACCGATGAGGAGAAGAAAATCATCAACAGCGTTCTGGCCCGCGCGGAGATGATGGAGGCCATGGAGCAGGAGCGGATTGGGTGAGGCCTACTGCTGGACAGAAGTAGTTTTTCGAACAGTAGGGTACCACCTCCCATCTTAAAGTGGTTTAGTGAAAAACATGCTTTAATCATCAATATTTGCCTCATATTACCTTGGTTTGGTAACTCAAATAACCTTGCTTATGTGGTTTCTGACACTGTGTGCATGCTGTTGTGCATTACTAAACAGTATTTTGTCTTAACATTTGTCCACAGATAAAAGTATGTCATACAGTCTCAGGAACCACATAAGCACGAAGCATAAACATTTAACTGCTTTAGACAGTTACCATCACAGTGTGCTAACATCTCCATGGCCAGTTGTATTTTAGCACTGAGCTAACGGCATTGCACATTTTTCGTCTGTTCCGGACCAAACACAGACATCTGAAGGTTGTAAAATTCACTGTTCATGTTTAGTCATCAAAATTTGTGTTTAATCTAAAGCTTGTAAAACATCGTATGTTTTATATTACCTTGTAGCAGTTTTACAGTGACTCCTTCAGTAAAGAGTCATAGCATAGAGAAACTGGTCCTGCCCAGTGGAAATCAGTCCTGATTGGTAGGCTTTTCTAATTACATTTGTGGTAATTATGCTCTTTTATCTATACATACCTAAATATCCCAATCCATCTACCTGGAAATCGGCTTTGGTCCATCATTTCCAACCAAAACGTACAGAAGTAGGAGTAGTAATGCAGTACTTGCTAATTTTAAATACAAACTTCTGTATTTGGCAAGTTTAAATAACTCATAAATGAACTAAAATGACAGATGTATTGTTTTAGTTTCCAAAAACCATCATACAAAACAGGTCAATTTAGGGCACCAAACATGTCTTGGCTGGTCGACCGTACGGTGTATGTTTGATTTTCCACCAAACTACAGTACCGTGCAAAGGTCTTAGACGCCTCAAAAATATTTTTTATTGCCTGTTTAGCTGAATAGTTTTTAAAAAGCTAATATTAGAGTGTATACAAATAACATTTACTTAATCATTCCCAGATCCGCTCACAGAAGCTCAGTATTACACTGCAGTTCTCATCGAATACTTCAAACGCCTGGTTCAGCTTAATCAATACTTAATTAGATTAAATCAGGAGCTGCTGATGAAGTTCCACAAATCCAAGCCAAGACTGGAGGCATTGAGTTTAAAATCTGGAACCAAACCTGTGTTCTTGTTTGTAAAAAGCACTTTTTACAAACAAAGCCAATTTTGACATTTAATGCTTTCCTGTTTGTTTTCATTAGATTTAATGTTTACTTGTGTATTTGTTAAATGGCTTTAAAGAGTTTGCACAAGAGCCTAAGACTTTTGCACAGCACTGTATTCCTTTAACCCACCCACGAGCCATCGGAATTGGTTTAGATGTGGAACAGAAGGCCTGGCTCTGATGATTTGCCACTTGCATGTCTGAATTCCCTGCTAAGCTTGTAGAGAGGAGAAAGAGAGAGAGGGGGGCGTCGCAGATGAAAATAGGGGTTCATCGACACCTTTAGTCTCGGGAGGCTGAGGCAGCAGTGGAGTGATTCAGCACAAGCACGTCTGTCCTAAGTGCTCCAGCATGCTAGTGCATTTACGCTCCATTTCTGCCAATGAGGAGTCGGCAGCGGAATGCTCAGCAAGGCATTAAAGGTGCAAGTTCAACAACAGCTTTCCATCTCTCTCTCTCTCTCTCTCTGTGCCCCCCCCCTCCCCACTGTTGCTCCGATGTGCTGATGCACCCACCCCTGACCTCAGCACTTAGCTTGCAAAGTGTGTAAAGTCCTACCTCCTCTTAGCAGTGGTGTTTTAGCAGGGCTGTGTGATGGCGAGGCTGGGAGAAGGTATGCTGAAGGTGTCCTGTTCTCCCTCGTCCCACAGGCAGCTGGTGACTCGGCTGGACAGGATAAAGCAGACGGCCTGCGGTGACGGCCACTCGCACTGCCTGCTCTGCGGCCAGCAGTTCGGCCTGATGGGTGTCAGCTCGGTCATGTGTGAGGAGTGCAAGAAGGTAGCCGTGCTCCGGGTCACACTGGAGGACTGGAATGATTAAGTGTTGTAGAAAAAATCTTAACTGAAACCAAATTTAGGAGAGGAAACACTGAACTCTCTCTGTCGGTTGCGAGCTTGTGGTTCGTTCACTTCGCAAAGAGGGCTCACATCACACAGAATTTGTGCAGTCGGCCGGATGGAACAAAGCTGGTATAACCACTGGCTCTTTTATAGCGCACACAGAAAAAAATAACTCAACTCATCTGGGGATATATGTTCCACAAACATCTGTACGACTGATTTATAGAATGTCAGCACCTCTTCTTCTGGAAGTCACCTTAAATGCAGCTGCCCTTGCTATAAATCGTAGAACAGCTCTAATCACTTAAACAAGCATGGGGTCATACTAAGGTCTAAAGGCGTAAAGTACCATTAGGGGGCATACACAGGGCAAGAAGCAATTATTGTCCAGTACGTTAAGTCTGAGTAAGCTTTTTTCCTTGTCGAATTACACTGCCAGTTTATTAGGCCTTTGTATAATCTGTACATTTAGAAATACTTAGCATACATAACATGACTGCAGTGTTATGGACTATGAGAATGTTGACCGAGTTTATGCCTTCATAACAATGTTTTTACACGCTAGAATGGATCCGTCCAGTGTGATAACGCACAGTGTCACAGAGGGGGTCCAAGAACATGACAGCAGTGGTATAACAACCAGTAGTGGAGGCGGGCCAATAGTGCGAGGGTGGAACAGCCTTACTGCACCCTTTAAATAACTAATTTACCCCACCATGGTGTTGCCATGGGGCATTAATAATCCACACCATTCAGCCACAACACTGAAACGACAGCAGGTGACGAACACTGATGACTGATCTGAGCCACTTTGACAGGAACCTGGATGACTCCAACACGGCAGGCCTTGTGGGGAGTTCCCAGTGTCCAGTGGTCAGAACCTACCAAAAGTGTGCCAAGAAAGGAGAACCGGAGACAGGGTCCTGGCACCCAAGGTTCACTGATGGTCGTTGTGAGTGAAGACTAGCTTGTCTGGTCTGACCCACAGAAGATCTGATGTAAAACAAGCTGCTGAAGAAATTCATGCTGCTCTGATAGAAAGGGCTCAGAACACACAATGCAGCGCCCCCTGCTGTGTACAGGGCTGCATAGCTGTAGACCGGTCAGAGCTCCCATGCTGACCCCTGTCCACCACCAAAAGACCTACAAGAGCTGGACCATGGAGTGACAGAAGAAGGTAGTCTGGTCTGATGGATTATGTTTTCTGTTACATCCTGTGGACAGCTGTGTGTGTTGCTGACCTGGAGTGAGGCGAGACAGTGGAGGCAGTGCGTTCTGCTGGAAAACCTTGTGTCCTGCGTTCCTGTGGACGTTATGAGGGAACCCCCAATATTCCGTTTTTAATGTTACGGCTAATTGTTGTATTTTAGCCATTAGCTTTTGAGTAAACAAGCAAATTATGGTGATTTTATTCACCGAAGAGACACCCAAATGTTTGTACACACCTGTTTGTTTGATCGAGGGTATTAATAGGGGGTTTATCCCACTTGTCCAGGAAGACTTAGACACTTGTTGTTGGAATATTTACTTTGAGGATGTGATTGCATTCAGCCTTAAGGGCATTGGCAAGGCGTTAGATGATTAGTTCTGAAAAAACGAAAACAACCCCAGCTCATGCCAGAGGTACAGGATGGTGCCATCACTCCACTGCTTCGATATTGGCGGGGATGGCATTGAGCACGATGACCTGCTCCAGAGCATCCTATCCTGCGAGCAATGTTTTTTGGAGGTTATACAACCCATGTCAACAATAGGTTCAAGCTTGAATTTACTAGATCCACCAATTATCATAGATAATTATCATTATAGCTTGGGGCCCAGAAGGTCCTGGTTACGGTACTGCGTGACTGCACAGTTATCACTGTGATTCCATTCTCTTGAGCTTTTGTTTTGGGATAAACAGGAAAGAACTGATCACAGTCATCATTCAGCATCTTGAAGAATCCATTTTCTGGTGAATTCATGCTATTGTGAAGATTGACGTGGGCACAACGTGCTACTAGACAAGTGTACCTAATAAGCTGGCAGCTCAGGGCAGTCACTTCGGGGAGCACAGCCGGCATTCAGCCATTTTCTCTAAAGATCCATTCCCATTAGAAGGCTGTTTGCTCAGTTCCTAAAATTCTACTCAGACCTGATGCTTCATGGTAATTTTTGTCTGTCAGCACGCTCCTACCCTGAAAGGACCTGCTATTTGTAAATATGTAGCATCACATGCATGATCCACAAGCATGAACACACTACAAGAAGCATAAGCAAATCAGCTGCATCACTGTCTGTTGCTGTTAGAAGACACCAGAGAAGTGTGATATTTTAAAAGTGGTTGGTTAGTGTTAGTGGATAGTGGATAACGGCATGACTTTCAAGGCAGTGGAGGGAGGTTTGATTCCTACCCTGAGTGCCTCACCACACTACACCAATAAGAATCTTTGAACACACCAGACTACACCAATAAGAGTCCTTAAACACAAGACTACACCAATAGTCCTTTGGCAAGACTCCTAACTCTACATTCACCTGCAGCTGTAAACTTCTATTGCTGCTGTAAAACTACAAGTCGCTTTGAATAAAAACATCTTCCAAATGATGTAAATGTAAAATCACATGAATTTTTATCACATTTTTATTACGCCACAGACTCACATATTGGATATCTGCCCAGTCTAGGACCCCATACAGATACAGTTGTATACAAAGTGTGAACATGCCCTGTCAAAATGAAACATTTTGTTGATTTTCTGAGTGAAAATAATTACACATCATCTACAGAGATCATAAATATGCACAATTTCTATTTTAGCATTGGGGAAAAACATTAAAACATGAAATGAAGGGTTTTTTACCCAAATATGTTCTATTCAGCAAATAAACAGCACTTGTGCATGTAAAGTGTGTTCTCTGTAGAGTGTGTGTATTTAATTTCAAAAACATTTTCATAACTTTTTTATGTTTTATTTTTAACAAAGAAATGAGATATTGTGTCTAATCTGCAGCGCTGTGATTTAAAGTGAAGATGCAGAGGTGGCTCGTGCCATTTGAACTGTGTGAATGTATTTGCACCTGCACAGCCTCCTGAGGCCAATGTGTTTTTGCCCCCCCAACCCCAACCCCCACCCCTGCAGCACATGTGCACCAAATGTGGGATTCGCAGCAGCAGTCGCTTCTGTCCTGCATGGCTGTGCAAGATCTGCAGCGAACACAAAGAGGTGAGGCAGCACTAAATAACCTCATTTCAGTCACGCGACCATGAAGGCATGAATTTCTGCACCAGTGTTTATAGACTTGATGGATGTTTTTTTAATATTCAATCATTTAAACTAGCCAGATTTAAACACTCAGAATTAGCCGTTTAGTTTTAGAGGTTTTAGTAGTTTTAGTAGGTTTTGTAGGTATCCTGGCAACACAAAGATGATGTTTATTTATAATGAATAAAGTGTAACTGGCAATTTGTAGGATTTATTTAAAGTAGTCATTGGTTGATTAATTAAGTAGAGTATTTATTTATTTATTTTTTTCTAAGTGAAGGGTGGCGTAAATCTCCGTTCACTTAGAAAATGAAAAAAAAGAGTAAAACGAAGAGCCGCTGGAGATTCAGCTGTGTGTGCAGAACTCCATAATGGTCACACTTCGCGGTTGCAGTATCAGTATCAGACATGAAACACTGGTGTTGTTCCGCCCCTGATTCTAACCATGTTTTACTTAGCTGTGCTTTGACCCTGGTTGTAACTTATTGGTCTGACATAAGGATCCATCCCAGACCACCCGAGGGGCAACTCTCAGAATGATGTTGAAATATCAATCATGGTAAATGATATTACATAATATTAATCCAGAAATGATGGAAATGCACGATACAGGCATCTGCCCCTAAACCGAGCCCCGGGTTCATAATTCACATGCATTACTATGGAATATATGTGGTGCAGAGGGATTTTTTTTCAATGCGTGCTCATATGTTTCCGCCTGACGGTTTGGTTCAGCACCTCTGACTTCAAGAGGCTCTTACTGTAATGAGATGATTCATACCTTTGATGATGTAACACCCAGTTAGTCACAGTTGTCAGCGAGTGGCATGCAGACCGCCTCACACAACACAGCCGGATCATAGAGGCTCTTCGCCTGTAATCCGGTGCGTCTTCATCCCTCTGGTGCCTGAGGTGTTACCGTTTCATGCATGTGCTTTTACAGGCAGGGTTGTCTGTGTGTGTATATATGCAGTGTTGGGAAGGTTACTTTTAAAATGTATTCCACTACAGATTACAGAATACATGCCCTGAAATGTAGTTTGTAACGTATTCCGTTAAGTTACTCAGTGTGAGTAACATATTCTGAATACTTTGCATTACTTAATATATTGTGATGCTCTTTACAAAAAAACATGAATGTAGCAATCACATCCTGCATGTTCTTGTTTGTCTTTCTCTACCAATTGGCTGTTAAGCCCAAATCTCCCTGAACAGACAGAATATTTACTGTAGAGTAGCAATAGGTGAATAGGTCTGCATCACGGCCATATTTCTGGGCGGGGCAGGTGTTGTTGGGTTGTTTTGGTATGCGCATCTCGGCCACATCTCAGCCGAGATGTGTATCTTGGCCCGACGGCCGTGCACCGGATGGCCGTTCTGGACTTTACCAGAACGTACAGGTTGCCAGTCCGCCCCTGTCTGTTGTGCTGGCTCCGGGTCCATTGTGTAACTGACGCCACCAACATTAACAGGACTGTTATTGCATAATAGAGGCTGTTATTGCATGTTTTGTTTGGGTTTCCAGCAATGCATGGAATTCCTGAAATTAGAGAGGGGATAGCCTAACATGGAACAGGAACATACTGCCGTGTAATCCATTTATTTCAACAAAGTAACTGTATTCCTATTATCACTTATTTAAACCCTAACTGAATACAGTTACTCATAATTTGTATTCTAAATACGTAACGCTGGTACTTGTATTCCGTTACTCCCCAACACATACATATATAAGTAAATATGATAATATATATTAATATATATTATATACATATATTGAGCCACCCTTCATTCTTCATATGTTGCTTCCATAGATACAGACTTTCTTGTATTTTTAATGGAGTCTTGAGAAACAGTTCTCCAGGCTTCCTGAAGGTTTTCATTCATCACATGCTTAGTCATACAAGTACAACACCCAGTGAAATGTATCCTGCACCGCTCCTTTTTGACTGTGCGAACAATAAGTACATGTTTTTCAAATCTGGAATTTTTTGAAACACAAATGAAAACAAAGAAATGAGTACAAGTAAAGTAGATGTAATTATAAATGTAAGTACAATTTAAAATGTTAAAAACACAAATCTGAATTTTTCTAAAGCACAAAAGTAATAAATTAATAAATTAAACAAGGAGCACCACAAGTCAGAGATAAAATATGCAAGCTAAAGGTTTTTATATGTATTTATGTAAATGTAGCAGCAATATGTACAATGTGCAAATGGAATGTCAAAGTGCATTGTGCCATATTAGCACAGCAATGTAAAACAGAGCAATGCAAGCAGAGTAATGTAAACAGAGTGACCAGAACTTTTCGGTACAGAACACAGCTATTCCCATACCAGGCTGTGATGTTCTGTGTGATGATGCTCTCCACAGCGCCTGAGGATCACTGGAGAGACCGCAGTAGTTGGAGTTGGTACAGGCGCTGCCTAGTCTTTTTGAACTGGATCTGAATGTGAGCTGTCCATGTCAGATCTTTTAAAGACACTCATTTCCAGTCCAGTCCCTGAACCTGACCAGTTTCAGAGGAATGTTTTTTGTTTGTTAAGACACACAGTGACCTACGTATTAATCATTCAATCAGAACAAAGAGCATCTAACTGAAGTCCTGAACCAGTGAAGAAACAGATGCAGATGATTCCAGATGATCAGGTGGTGATCAGTATACTGGTGGTGCTGAGTGCTGAGTGGTTGGAACTCCGTAATCTAGACTTCTTGTACCTTCAGGCACTTTGCAATCTGTCACAGTGAAACATTTATCCCCATTTCTTTCATTTAATCTACTCAGTAAATAATATTTTTGCACCAGCAAACTGATTCAAAGCAAAATATAAAGAAATGAGAAAAGACTTTTGCATAGTGCTGTACATGCATTGTAATACTAAATATTAAAAGAGCAGGTTTGAGTGGTGGTTACATGGTCATAAGCCATGTGTGTCCCAGTTAGCTGGCAAAAATGGGACAGAACCTAAAACACACTTATACTTAAAAACTATTCTGGGCCCTTTAGGAATTTTCTGGGTGCTGATTGGTTTTCAGGTTGTCTTTTTTGTTTTGTGGAAAAGTGGTTGTATCCCATTGGCGAGAGAAATGTAGACACACTGAGCTTTAGAGGGTTCCTTGAGTGTTAGGACTGTCTGCGTTAAAGTAGTGCACTTGTCCAGTACTATTAAAATATGATGTAATGAAAAAAAACAAAAACAAGAAAAATGTGCTACAGTGTGCTCTACTTATGCACAGAGGCAGTGTGATGATGTGATTTGGTTGCACTGGACAGAAAATGATATAATCATGTTTTTGGAAATGTCAGCTGGAAAGGCTGAATGATGTACTTTAAGTAGATGTTTAGCTCACTGTTCCTCGAGAGAGAGGATATTGTTGCAGCCGACTATTGGAGGAATTTAGTCTAATTTTTAATTAAAAGTATTTAGCTTTTTTTTCACTTTTTTCATGTTTTAAGCAATGCATTGTAACGGCATTAGACCATATATTCAGATGCTCCCATATCTGAACAGTCTTCCCTTTAATATTCAAACTACACTGCTAGTGTCTGGGAATGATAAGGTTCCATAAGCGAGTGATGACATGATTCATTAACCTGACATTACCATCAGTCACAGTGCAGCCGCCGAAACGTGACATTTAGGTGATTATTGCTTTCATTGTTTTTTTTTTTTTATTACAACACCACCGTTTCTTTAAAGATGCTGGTCAGTGTCTCCACTGACACGTCACGAGTTGGGCAAGGACTGTCAAACAGTTCATTTATGTCAGAATTGTTGCTTAGAGACATGTTTCCATGGCATTAACGCCATCCCTACAGCTGCCGATGCTTCCCTAATAGTGCCTAATAGGTTACCATAGCGACCCATGAGTCATGGGTGTAATATTGTGTAAGTCGTGACATAACGGGGTCAGTGAAGACATGTGCTGGTCGCTACGGGTTCCACCACTATGTGGGACCACCTACAGTACTGTGCAAAAGTCTTGAGCCACTCCTCATTTCTTTATATTTTGCTTTGAATCACCTTGTTGGTGCAAAAATACTATTTCATGCCTACACTGTCTTATCTTTGGAATACTGAGTAGATTAAATGAAAGAAGTGGGAACATATCTTTTGCTGCGACAGGCTGCAAAGTGCCTGAAGATACAAGGAGCCTAGATAAAGGAGTTCCAACCACTCAGCATTCAGCACCACCAG
>JBBPCY010110941.1:0-18960 GCA_037974405.1 Brachyalestes nurse | reverse complement strand
TTATGGTTTGTCCCGCTCCCGCCCGCTGAATCCCGCAAGCAAGGCTGGTGGAGTATAGGGTGGGCCAAAAATACCAGGCACATTTTAAATGCTATAACATCTTGCTTATAAAAATCAAATAAGGTACCACTTTTATTTGTTGCCTAACTGACATACAGGAATTTATGAAACGGGCTATATTATGTGGGCACGTCTCCAGCTGCGAATTAAAGATGTCTTTTATATAAGGGTAGATTTGGCTAACTAGTTTTCCACAAAAAAATACAAACAACAACGTTTCTAACTAGGCTATAGACCTGAATTCCAGATGTCTGACTACCCTTCGAGCGCTTTTTGGTTTGAAACGTACCCTTTTTTACGAGAGCACTAACGGCTTCTACACTAAGGGAACACAACATACGCAAACATACGCAGGTTAGATCGGTCGCCCACCGCATGTGTTGTTCCCCACATAAAAACAAACTGTAAAATGTATTAAATGCAAATGTATAGACTACTTTGTGGGAGTCCAGAGAACAATGTCTTTGTCCCGCTCCCACAAACACATCTCTCTATTCCCGCCCGCTCCCACAAGAAACTCTCAAATGTTGACCCGCGCCGCATTATTTTGCGCCGCGTCCCGCGGGTGTCCCGTCTCGTTGCAGACCTCTAATACACAGTATGTGAACATGAACAAGAAAGTGATGATTGCTAACAACCATTGTTTCAGATATAAAACTGGTGTCACGTTGTAGTGGAAGGAAGGAGGCGCAGATCCATTTTTTATAGACTTTCTTTATTGGCAAAAGGGCAAAAAAAGATATGAGGGCCTAGACAAAAGACCACCCTCGATCACCAACAGAAAGTCCCACTAGATTAAGGGTGTACCACAAAACAAAGAAGCTTAAATACCAAACTTAACTAAAGCCAGAACCAGAACAAATCTAAACATAGAGTCAATTGGCCAGAGTACACTTGTCAAAACAAAACTCCCCCATACTTAAACAGAAAGAGCAGCCTCTAGTGGCCGCTGATCATTGACATGACAACTGGAGAGCAGGATAAAAGCTGGGCATAATATCTGCTGTACTATTTGTTACTCTGGCCTCACTCAGTGGTTCAGTGGATAAAGGAAAGCTGTGCACTTTACTGTGACTGCTGTTACGGTATGACTAAAATTTCTGGATTTACGAAGAAGTCAAAACTTGTCTATCCTGTCTGCAAGTCTGCTGTTAAACCAGTACTGCATGACGGAGAGAATCCAGGGCCAATTCCTCCTGTGTTTTGTTCTGCTGAAAGTGACAGTTCTGATGGGGATCTGATAGATGCATAACTTAAGATCATGATGTGATAGACAAAATGTGCCTTCAGATTTGAATTCAGCAGATTGAAGGTAGCATACAACACATGGATTAAACAAAGTAGCAGAGAGAAATTATTTTTTTGTGAGCCAGTGGTTGTTCATTTTGTTAAAGCGTTACTCACTTTGCCAATTAAAATAAAAGCTGTGGACGTGACTAGCTTATTCTTTATAGCTCACACCAAGGAGCAGGCAGTAATGAAGACTTGAGCCTTTTTAAACCTTGAATGCCAGAAACAGCACTTTGTATGCAAGTCTGGCTGCGACAGGAAGACAGTGCCATGATTTTGTAGAGGTGAAATGGATTATAAGACCCAAAAGGAGAGATCTGCAGTTATCAAACTTGGAAGAGGCTTGAGCAAGAAGTTGTGTATCCATAAACTATTTCGTAACCAGTGATTGGAACAAAACAATCATCCAAATATCTTTAGATACGTTCAGAGATTGTGTTTTCCACAAAGCTACATTAGCAGATGAGAGTACAGTAATATTTAAATATACTTTACTGCACAAACCGCTGATCCAACTGCTGTTATGTGCTTTTTGCCTGTTGGTGTTAGGTAGATTTTGGGTCAAATAACTGGTTCTCCCTTTCTTCTTTTGTATGTATTTTGTTTTACTCGTGTGTCTGGTTGACTTTGGTCCTGCATCTAATCTGGTAATCATAGGACAACTGATGACAGTTTAACCCCAGGTTCAGTGTATAATAACACTAATTAAGTTCTTATCCACCAATCAGAGTTACCATTAAAACTGTCATATATTGTTGCAGGCCCTCCTTGTGATGCCAAAACAGCTTTGAGCCGATGAATTCTGGATTCCATCTCTGAAAATGCTGTGGTTCTGCACCAGCAGCAGATCCTTCGATCCTGTTATTTGCAAGGTGGGGCCTTCATGGATTGGACTTGTTTGATCACGGATGTCCAAGTCTATTTGGGATCTGGGGAATCCAGAGGCACCTTGAACTCTTTGTCATGTTCCTCAAACTATTTCTGCACATCGTCCTGCTTTGAGAGGACATTAGAGAACAGCATTTCCATGGAGGGTAAGCTTGTTCTACAACTACGTTTATGTAGGTGGTTCATCAACAAGTAACATCAACATAAATGCTGGACCCAAAGTTTCTCAGCCGATCATCACGCAGAGCTTCAAACTGCCTCCACCGCCTTGTCATCCTTGCATCCTGGTGCCATTTCTTCTGCAGGTGGGTGCATCCAGTCATACACGTGATGTAAAAGAAAGCCTGATTCATAAGAAAAGGCATTTTAAGTTATATATTTAGGCGATAATTCGTTGTTAATAAAAACAGCCATTGCAATTACTGCCTTTGCAATTACTTCCATTAAAGTTTACTAAGGAGTCAGACCAGGTTAAACGCATGTCAAGAGTTTTTTCTTGTGCTATATGTCTTTTAATTAGCTCTTGATGATCTACCAGTTTCTGTCAGTGAATTAGGGAGAGGCAGCATGCATTTATGGCATGCACAGTGCCAGTGGTTCAGTTTTCACATGAATGTCTTAAAATGTCACCATTGTAACCAAAAAATCTTAACAATGTTAGGTGTATTCTTTGGGTGGTGGGTGTTGTCTGACTGGCAATGACAGAAATAGTGTTGAATGGGAGTTTAGGGTGGGGATTTTCTGTCAGCAGCCCACACTTAAGATGGAAGTTTTCAAGCTATTTGAGCACGAAGCTGTCAATCAGTGAAAGTGCTGCATTCTTAGTAAGAGCAGTGCTATTACTATCAAGTGGCTGAATCCACTTGAGAATTAATAAAGATTTTTACCCAAGTGAATATAAGCATAATAAAAGCAATGAGGTTTAATATGCAGTGTTTTACTGGATCTAATGATTTACCTGAGCTTTAGTTTACAGTTTGTAATACTTACAATTCTTCAATTTATAAAGGACCTTGTACTGTCCTTATTTTTCATTTACTGTAAAGCAAAATATTAAAAATAATGATCATATATCTATCTATCAACTATGAAATTAATTATACTTATGAGTTTGAATTGTATTCACTCCTCTAATTTTGTATCCTTTTCTTTAAAAAGATTGTCCTCCTTCCCTAGTTTTTAGTAGCTAACTCTTCAAACTTCTAATTTTAAGATGTTTACCACTGCTTTTGCTTACTTGAAATTTTTTTGCCGATTTTAGCAGTAGCAGTGTGTCATACAAGTCAGAAACCACATAGCCTAGGCTAATAGCTTAACAATAATATACAATTTTAAGAAATTTTGTGTAAATGTAGGCATTTAAGAAATCTAGTGTAAATTTCAACTGGTTTAGGTAGTGTCACGCCTGTGTTTCCAAAGCAGGCGGCATGGAGACTGCTTTCCATTCTCACTCAGACTTTATTTCCAGAAACAATATAAACCAAAACCTGGCGCGAAGGCCGATACGTTTTCTAAACTCAATAGATGACTCACCCAGGGTAATGTGATGGAGAGCCGACAACTAACAAATGAAACACAAGCACCTATAAACCTAAACCCAAAACCCAGCCACCAATAAACAAACAGTCACTTAACTGAAACTAAATACACCTGAACATAATCACAGAATAAAAGTCCCAAACAGAAAATGTGAAAACCCCAAACGAAAACAAACAGCGACCTCTGGAGGACGCTATGGAGACGTAACAGACAGAAGCTTCAATTACTTACAGCCTCATAACTCCAGTGCAAAACTGAAGAAGAAACTTTACATATTAAACATGTCTTAACTGATTAACTTAACTGACTGACTCCATTGAATTTAGGGGGATATTATGTACATTTGACCTTTGAGTTAACCCTTATTGTAAAATTCTGCTGTGTTGCAGTAATTGGAAATGCTTGAAGACAAACAAAAAAAAACATGTGGCCCGATTATGGCCTTCAGTAATGTGTATCCCAGCTGCCACCTCACAGTCTGGATTTAGTTGGGACTCTTTAATACACATTACTATTCAAAGGTTTTGGCACACACAGAGATTTTCTCCATTTGCATGTTATTAATTAAATATTTACTAAAAATACACAGTATTCTTTACTAACAAATGTGCAGTATGTTCACCACTTGAGACTGTATAAGCCATAAAATGTCATATTTCTTTATTTACCACCTATAAAAGCCACCTAATATAGTTATTTTTGTAATTATATTGTGGATCAGCAGACAGGTTTTTAACATGATATTAAGTGATGAAACAGTTAACAGTTAACAGTTTAAAGTTGACAGACAGTCTAGAATTTGACTCTGCATCACCACATAATCCAACTAGTTAATGGGATGTCAGACATGCACAGTTACAGATTCTTTCATTAAATTAATGATTTTCATTAATCATTTTCATTAATTAAAATTATTTGAAATATTTTAATTTATGGTTTAAACTGAACACATATGCCTAGTTGTAACCCCTCGGTAAATTGTATCCTGTTTGCCCACCTCACAGGCTGGACTTGCTCAAAGCTGTGGCTAAAACATTGGTTGCATATTTCCAGAGTCAGGCTTTTCTGTGCAAATATGCCTGGCGTTCACTGCCTAAAACTAACAGAGAAAAGTGAAGAAAGCCATCATACCTGTCTGCTACCTCAACTAACCTGACAGCCATGTATGTGTGTGCACTTAGGTGTGGGTGTGTGTCAGTTTGCATGTTACATAAATGACAAGTGAAGTGAAATGATTTTTTTTCCACAGAGATAAGCATCAATCGTAATTACGAGCCTCGCAGAGATAACATAGATAAGATGGAGACAGAGCCCAGCTCTCAGCCTGCTTTTACAACTCTTGTTGCTTTTCATTCTTACTTTGTAAGAATGTTAAATACCACTGTTGTCACACCCCCAGTCAGCAGCCAGCGGCTTCTATAGTAAAGGGACTTTTAGGTTGACTGGGGGTGTGGCAGCTTATTAGGCCAGTCTGGCCAGTCATTATGCACTTTATGTTGGTCACCTGTTTTGAGTTTGTATTCTGTTTAAAAGCCTTGTTTGTTTCTCTGTTCTTTGTCCGTTCACCCTCACGCTTACCCTGCTGTATGTTTTGGAAGCCATAGTCTTTTGTTTCAGTTTGGTGTTTTGCGGCCATTGTGTCTGTTTATGTTTTGAATATAAATAAAGAAAGATAGAACCATGTCAGGGGTCTGCATTTGTGCCTCCTACCTGAGCGTACCTGACCCAGATGTGACAACTGTGTGTTAAAAATGTTCTTAGACACCCACCTGTCTTAACTGCTGTTTATCAATGTCTTATTATAACATTTTCTTGACCTTAAACTAAAAAAATCAGATTAAGGTGGTGGTTTTAGATGTACTGAGTGCTATTTCATATCAGTTGCACACAAACACATTTAAATGCATGTAAAACAAGATTTTCAAATCAATTACATTTAACATAACATGTATTTTCATAAATTGTTACCACAAAAATATAGGAAATGCAAAATTTGAAATACTTTAACCTCAGCATGTTTAATAATATTTATCTGTGAACTCAAAAACTCCACTCACACTCAGAAAAGCTTGTTTTTTGTGGAACTAGAATATACAAGTCAGAAACCACATATTTAATGACAGTATTCACACAACTGTATGCTTTCTGAGAGCTCACTGACGTTAATGTTTGTGGTCCCATTATAAACCGCTGCGTGTTTGCATGAAAGAGGAGGCGAGTAACGTTACATATGACCAGCTTAAACCTAGACATGTTGAGCACAGTGTAAGCTAAAATAATCTTTTTTTGGCAAAATTGACTTTTTTGCCTAAATCATCTCCACATGATGCTGGCCACCTATGGTAAAATTCACCGTCTGCCTACACCGTCAATCAATCAGGTAATATGATTCTATTCTACCACTTTAGGACAAGGGCCTGCCATTGAAATGAAGAGGAGCTGAAAAACTTGAAAAAATGAGTTAGGCGATTATTTTAGCAAGGTGAACATCACACACATTCCTCAGCTGCCACTCCCTAATTCAGTGGTAGAGATGACTATCAATTATCTAGAGCTATTAAAAAAAGTCAGCCGCATGCATCTGTTTACCTGAGCATAAGAAATGATCATTCTGTATATTAAGATTGAATTCTAATCAGTGGAATAAAATGACTAAAATCACACATTTAAAGTCAATTTTGGTTTTAACTTTGGTTTATATTTTTGTTTGCTGAAATACATTTTCTGTGAATACCTGATCTTTTGACGTGCCATACCCCTGCAATTTTCACGCTGGACTCCATTGGAGGAGTTTAGTTCAGTAAGTAGGTTTTGAAAGAAAATACCTTACCAGTAAAATATTTTGGCACAACATTTGCATGTTATTCATTTAATATTTATTAAAAATGCACTCAGTTTTCTTTGCTAACAAATAAATATGTTGCAAATGAAACTGCCCTAGGTTTCATGAATATATTTGTAATTTTAAATAATAAAACATCAATATTTATAGATAATTATGGATAATTTGTCCCAATTGATCTATTTCTCAAAATTGCTTACTGTACCAGTCCTAATCAGACCTGTCACATGTATACAAATAATAGATATACCCTACGAACTTCATGCAAATAGTACATTTATGCTAGAAATAATTAATTCTTAATTTAAGTATTTTAAGTATTGTATGTTACAAATGATCTTTAGGTAAAAAGTAATTGTGGTGCAATTACTTGACTGTCCCCTCACATGTAGAAGATTTTAATTCCCAAAAACATTAAAAGACTTAGTTGTAGTTATTAATTTAGCTTATTATTCTGTAGCTATCATGAAGCCAGAACGTGTGTGTCATGAGTGTGAGGAATAGAAGTAGGACATTCTGAATCATTTGAATGTATAGAGTTGAAGAGGTCAAAGGAGTGTGTTTTTCAAAGAGAATCTAATCTTCAAAGAGAAAAACGTCCTCATGCCCTTTAGCACAAAATGTACATGATCTGAAGAATGCTTGGACAAAGGTTTCAACAAACACACAAATGTTGTGATTTTAGTCAGTGATGCTGCCAGGGTTCCTGCTGTTGTTTTGAGACGTGAGTGTAGAAACTCAGTTTTTCATGATGTCCTCTTGTAAAGACACAGGGGATACTGGAATGTATCATAATTGTTTTATTGACAACAATAACAACAATTTAGGTTATACAATCCCAAAAAACTAAAGGTGCCGTGATTTTGAGTAATGTCAGTCAAAAGTTTTGGCACACATGAGATTTTCTACATTTGCATGTTATTCACTTAATATTTACTAAAATACACTCAATGTTCACCTTTTCAGACCATTTATTATTCAGAAAATGTTAAATTTTTTATTCATCACTACTAATCTATAAGCCACCTAATATAATTATAATTGTCATTTGGATCAGCAGACAAGTGTTAGATACTTAACGAGCTATTAAGTGATTAAACAGTTCACTAGTGCATTTGAAGTTGAAGGACAGACTAGAACTGACTTACCAGACAACCAGTTAATAGGATGTCAGACGAATGCTGTTACAGATTCTTTCATCTTATTAAGTAAACTTGTTTACATATATTTTATTTATAGTTGTTCACTCAACAACTTTCTAATGTTTAACAAGAATTAACATCTCCAGTTTGTGAAATAAATGGATAAGTGGAGTAAAACCTGTGGGGCACAAAAACTTTTGACTGGAAGTACAAAGTAGGAACCTTTTTTAAGTTTAAAGAACCTGCACCTAATGTAAGTGTTTGCATGTTAGTAGCTACCCTCATATAGAACTTGCACTCGATTCACCTAAATACCAACAGCCCACTCGGAACACTCACGCAGTATGAATTATTTGTGTTCAGGATAAAACCACACAATGCGGTTCTGTTCAACGAAGGCCCTTTTGCAACCCTTTTTCAGACTGCTGGTTACTCTTTTATTCTGGTGCCTATAAGCATGCGTTTGTTGCGTGTGTGGGAGTGTATGTGTGTGTATGTGTACTAAGTTCTTGGCTAAGGTGTGGTGCAGACACACCTGTGTAAAATATTAGAATGACCAGAATGCCTGCAGGTATCCTCTAGTCACAGCATTCAAACAAACAGCTCACATTAGCGGCACACATCGTAAAGCTGACGGCACTTGTTTCAGTGCACTTTGGTGACCTAATAGCGCACTTGGCTGATGACCACATTTCACAGTCAAGCTTGACATTTCTGAAACATGTAGCACTTATCTACTGGCACAAGGAACCACACTTTCTGCACAGTAAAACAACAATGGAGGTAAAAAAGGTGAACCAGGACATCACTGGGTTAGCTTTTCATCTCATGGCTAAAAAATGCTAAGATTTAAAAACTCAAACAAGGCTATAAAAAATAAAAGACCACAATATCAAAAGCAGCTGTAACAGAAAAAAAACTTTCCCCTGGATCGACTCCATGGATTGGACAGTGATTGGCCATAAACTGTGAGGAGAGAATCTACATTCTACGTTCAACTTGTGAGTTGTGGTTCATTTGTTTACTGGGTGTGTTCAGTACTGATGTTTAAACTCTGGCCCACAAACTGAACTGCCAGTGGCCTCAGCAGTACTTAGTGCTTCCATAACACTGTAAATACTGATAATTTCTGTAGGCCAGAGAGAAACACTATGTTATTATTTTCCTGCAGCTGAAGGTCCAGTTCTGCTCTAGGAGGATCCAAGTCCAGCTCATTATTGTCATTTATTCAGACACACCTGATTCAACTCAGTAGTTATTGCAGCCAGGTTTATTAGACATGTTAGTGCAGCAGGTTTATCTCTGTTTATCTTTGGGAAAAATACTCAGCACTTGAAAGATACTCAGCACAGAAGTGTGTGTTCTGTAAAGTTCGCTAAAGATGGGTTCATTAGCAGCAGCCTCAGAAGTTGGGAATGATGAGCAGATTCTGAACGGAAGCCTGAAAGGGAGAGAAAAGAGAAGGATGTTGGGCCTTTCTTTGTTTGACTAGCTCTGCTGCATTCCTCTTTTCTTTTACTTTGTACTTTTGTGCCAGGCCTATGTCCTTTTAACACTGATCTGTTGCAAATGTGTTTGTTAAGTATACTGGCTTTAGATTTAGAATTTCTGTTTATGGGTCAGTGGGCACTGCCAGGAATCCTGTAGTGCATTGGGTACTGCACATCTGGAATGAAGACAATGGAATCAGTAGCAGCTTTAAAATACCCACAGAAAGAGTAAGAAACAATAGTGTGTGTGTTACAGTGGGCAGCTGGTTGCTTAGTGGTTAGGGAGATGCTCCTACGATTGGAAGGCCGTGGGTTCAAATCCCAGGGCTGCTAATGGCATCACTGAGGTAGATACTTCGCTTGAGCAAGATACCATCCCCACACATTGCACATCCTTTCAGAACCACGGCATTGAGTCATCTTCTCACAGTAGAAGCAAGGACAGAAACACCTGTATGTAGGTGCACAATTATTGTCTATCTGTTCCTGTACAGTTTATTACCTGCCTCTACTACTCCAGGCACAGCTAGGCTTCAACTGTAAATACCTGTGTGTGTGTCTCTGTCTGTGTGTGTATGTGTATATTTACAGTTCAGATTCTCTGTTTATATTAAGTACACTGAAATAAGAGATTAGATTATATCAAATCTTCGGAGAGATGGTTTTCAGTGGCAGAGATATAGGAAGAGCAGATAGATTAGATAGATAGACAGACAGAGAAAAGGACAGATAGAAAGAAAGAAAGAATGTAACAGGTAGTCCCAGTCCCACCTGTGCTGAATGAAAGGTGCTGCACCTGTTTCAGTGGGCGGTGCCAAGACAGCTAAATGCACCTTAACTGGAGAGGAGAGATCAACTGGAAACAGAGAACAAGAGAGACAGAGCGAGGAAAGAAGAAAGAAAGAAAGAGAGAGAGACTGGGCCTGCACCTACACTTGCAACCAGACACCCATCATGCTCAAGAAGAGTGACAACAGTCCGAAGATCAGTCCGTGAGTAAAGCTCTGTCTGTGTATGTGTGTGTGTGTGTGTTTATGTCTTTCTCTAGTTTGTTTGATCCTTTACATCTATCTATATACTGTATTATTATATATTAACATACGTATGTTAAACATATGTATCTTAAATTCAATGCGTCATTCCATTGTTATCTGTAGCTACAGGCATGTTTTGACCACACTTTCTGCTTAAAAAATGTTCCATTATGGTTTTAATATTACACTTATAAATTATGTTTTTTAACTTCATGATCTATTATTATTTTATCTGGTACATACTATTAATTATTTAGCAACCACTGTGCATTTTTGATTACTTATTCATAAATATATAATACTATATATCATTCAGTAACAAATTTTCATTTACTGTTATATATTATTTAGTAACCACTATAAATTTTCCATCAACTACTATGAATTATTCAGTAATAAATTACTCTGTGAATACTCATTCACTGTTAAAAATAATTTACTAATTATTAATTAATTCTGCTATGAATTATTCAATAATTACTTTAATTGAATTACAATCTGTGATAAATTAATCAGTATCTACTTTAACTTATTCAGAATCTACTATAGATTATTCAGTACCTGCTATAAATGATTTGGAATCTAATGTCAACTATTCATTACCTACGTTACATTATTCACGTTATTGTTGTGTTGTGCCTTTTCTGGTGCTGTACAGATTTGGTTTTCTTTAAATCTTTAACTCAGCAGCCATAAATGATTATTGAGCTAAAGAATGCATTGCATCACTCACATGTGTGAAGTTTGATGGGGCAGGCCTGCGAGTGGTTTTATTTATCTTTATGGCAGGCCTCGCCTGTTCTGGTATCTCAGTAATCACTTTCAAAAACAGCAGTGACTCACAGGGCTGTTCTGCAGAGTAAGGTATGCATGAGCTAATATGCAGGATAAATTCTTTATGAGCAGAAAGATTCCTGCCAGGTGGGACATGGTTGTGAGTCAAATTAAATGGGTGTAGCAAACATCAGAGTAAATCCACTGCCCATAAAAAAGGTTTGTGGCAGAGCTGCACGATATTAAGATATTAAACGGCCCATAATCATCACGTTTCTATAAATATTGTTTCATATTGCACATTTACTCCCCCATCCATACAGTCAATATATGGAAAATAAGTTACAAAACAGCTCATTTTCCAATCACAGTTTTTGTGATGTCACAAACCCAACACATTTAAATATGTTTCCTTATTCTGACTACAGCAGATTCACCGCCTTCAACGCCTTAAATGATTAAAAATTAGACTTTGGTTGGATTACATGAAAACCTTTATTCATCAGAACACCCAGTAACTCACGTGAAGCTGTAATTGGTCACCCAGTCAGAAACACTGTGATTGGTCATTTGTATGTTGGAGCCTTTTGTATATCAATATGATATATTTTGCAGCCCTGCTACGAAGTAAAATGTATTTAATTCAATATGTTTTATAATAATTAAACACGTTTTCCTAATCCTTTGGGTATATTTAGCTTATAAGGTATGAAGAGCAGGTTTTAAATAATAATCTGACAGTCTTCTTTTTCAAACTATTATTAAAAGTATAGTGAAAAAGGAACATGTCTGTGACACTGTGCATCCAGAAAAGATGATTTTGCAGGAATAAAGTGCTAATTAAAGAAAACATACACTTGCTTATCATGCAAATGGCCTCTGGCTAGAGGTACAACCTGTTTTCCTTTCAAGGTGTGACCTTAACACATACTCATTCAGCACTGTTCAGCAGACATATCACAAAGATGAAAACAGGAAAATGCAGTGTATGTGCATGTGTGTGAGTGTTTGTGTATTTGAAAGTGTGTATGTCTTTGGCAGACAACAGCACTGGAATACTAATAAAATGTGTTTGGGTGGTGGTTGCCTAATGGGTGGGATACTTGCCTCTGGACCAAGAGGTCATGGGTTCAAATCCTACCTTCAGCTAACCACCACTGGGTTCCTGACCCTTAACCCCAAGTTGCATCAGAGAGACTGTCCCCTGTAGTTAGGGAATGGAAGTCGCTTTGGATAAAAGCATCTGCCAGATGCCATAAATATAAGAGTGAAATGCTTGCAGTGGATTTGTGATGTTGTAATATGTATTGATTCTCTGTGCAATTGCATGTAAAACTGAGGCTGCATGTGTGTTGTAGGGCTGAACAATATGGAAAGAATATCAGTATTGTGATTTTACTGCTACACATTGCAATTGTGAATATTGTTTCCAATAGTACTTCCACCCCTCCCCATCCATGCAGTCAATGTATAGAAACTAAGCTGCATTAACACTAAGTAATGGCTTTTTTCTGGCCACTCTTCCTAAAGCCCAGCTCTGTGGAGTGTACGGCTTATTGTGGTCCTATGGACAGATACTCCAGTCTCTGCTAAGAATCTCTGCAACTCCTTCAGGCTTACAGTCTCTGTGTTGCCTCTATAATTAATGCCCTCCTTGCCCGGTCTGTGAGTTTTGGTGGGTGGCCCTTTCTTGGCAGGTTTGTTGTGGTGCTATGTTGTTTTAATTTGAAGATGATGGATTTTATGGTGCTCTGGGGGATCATCAAAGATTTGGATATTTTTTATAACCCAACCCTTGGTCTTCATGGTGTGCCACCTCTTGCTTAGTGGTGTTGCAGCTTCTGGGGCCTTTCAGAAAAGGTGTGTTTATACTGGCAGATCATGTGACACTTAGACTGCACACAGGTGGACTTCATTTCCCTAATTATGTGACTTTTGAAGGTAATTGGTTGCACCAGAACTTTTCAGAGACTTCATAACAAAGGAGGTGAATACATAAGCACATGCCAATTTTCAGTTTTTAATTTTTTTAAAAACATTTTTATATATTTTTTTCTCATTTCACTTCACCAGCTTAGACTATTTTGTGCAGATTCATCACATAAAATAAGATTTTAAAACATTCGAATTACAGGTTGGAATGTAACAAAATAGGTAAAAACCAAGGGGAGTGAATACTTTTGCAAGGCACTGTATTTGTCTAATTCTAGACCTGGGTCAGTCATCTAATTTGACGTATTTAGAAAGATTTGTCCAATCCCATTTGTGGACCACATGTGCAATCATTGTACTGTAATATGTGTTCTTCATAGCATGTTTTATTATTGCACCTGTCTAGAGCTCAATGTTGCCTGACTGAGCATCAGAGCATAAAAAATCCAAGGGGGAAGAATGAAGCATAAATCTGCTAATTATTAATATTACAATGGGGGCAACAGAATAAAACTGCATGGTGCAATGCACTCATAAATAAACATACAAAAATGTGCTTTCGAATGTGTATAGAATGTGTGACGGGCCTAATTTAAAAATAACTTTTAATAAAAAGGTTTTATATAGTCAGGAAATGTGGAAGTGCACCAAATGTCTCATTGTTTCAGACAAACAAGCATGCAGGTCGGTCAGGGCCAGTAAACAGTCACAGGAACTTAATGGTGATTGGTGTCTATGTGTGTTTTTCGTTGTGCATCCTTTTCATATTTTCAGTGTGTGTTATGTTGCATTTTGGGTGTGTCATGCATAGAAGGCAAAGAAGCCAAACAGGAACCCCCTGCAGTGCTTGCTCAACACAAACACACACAAACACACCCACACATGGCACTCACTTGCTCACACTCACTCATTTTTACCTCCTCGGCTGTTTTACATCCTCATTCTTTCTCTATCTCTCTCTCTCTCTCTCTCTCTCTCTCTCTCTCTCTCTCTCTCTCTCTCTCTCTCTCACTCTCCACACACACACACACACACACACACACACACACACACATACACACTTTTCTTTCTCATCAGCTGGCCTACACATTTTAATGCTAAGTTTGGGATCAATTTGCAAACAATAGTAAAGTTTTAGTTTTAGCTCCAGTTTTTTAAGGCCAAGCTCTCTCTTCTTTTACAGTCACAGAATTGTACTGATGAAATGTGGCGTATAACCTTATTACAAGTGACCTGTTTGAGTCATACATAGTTAAATACATCCATGGACTTTGTACTGCATGTGGGAAAGGCCAAAGCCTGTTCCAACTAATAATAAGAGAGCACAATTCATGAGGGCAAAACAGAATTGTTTATGGCATATTCGCTGGCCAAAAAGCAAGATTCCACACACACATTTTCACTCATAGATCTGTTTTTCTAGTTTGAAGAACCTCAGTCAAATGGTGTTTTTATGCTTTTCTAATAAGATAAATCATCAATAATAATAAAATGAATTCACGTCCTCTTTAGACAACAAACTTAAATATGTATTTAAGTTAAAAATAGTGCATTTTAGGTCAACACTGAAATTTATTAAATATCTAAACTAAATATCTACACTGAAACAGAGCACATTGAATTCACTTCATTCAGGGATGCACAACTTTTCTACATGAATAAAATGTATTTCAAATCTAATTTTATTATTCAGAGGACTTACTTTTGTCAACAATAATGATGGCTTATTCATATTCATTATTACCCATTTAAATCAATGGAAACCTTCTTGGATTCACTAAACAACTAAATTTTTAAGCAATTTCCTTTGAGATGAATAAAGTTTTCTAATTCTTGTTGTCAACATAATCACACCTGATGATGCTGACAATATAAGGATGTAAACTATCTCAGTGAACTTGGCTGAAGAATCGTGACTATAGTAGGGGCTTGTGGATGAATGAACAGTCTGCCAACTCATCCTGCTGAAGATAAGGGTGACTCAGGGGTGATGATTAATTTGCACTTAACCTTTTACGTTCCATTCTAATAGTGGAACCTGCAATAGTGGCGCATTGTAGTGAAGGATAGAATTTCTTTATCCTTTTTAAACAGGAGTCATGTCTGAGAGCACTGTTTTTTAGGGCTGAAAGGTGACACAGATTAATCTCTGAAACAGCAGAGAAAATCCCTTGAAAAGCTGGCAGGAATGTCTTAGGCATTATATTAGGCAACACACCCACCCAGTGAGGGCCAGCGTGGGAGGAAAGATGGAACTGAAGGAACAAAAGGGTGAAAGAGTTGAGGAGTGACGTGGCATTTCGTGTGTGCATAGTGTAGTGCACATACTGAAGGGTTTATATACATACAATGAGGAAACAGTTCCAGATGACTCCAGATGATCAGGCCAATGATTAGTAATACTGGTGGTGCTGAATGCTGAGCAGTTGAATCGCCTTCATCTAGGCCCCTTGTATTTTTGCCAGTTTGACTGATTCCTTTGTTGCTGATTGCAGCATAATTTACCAATCTTGTATTAGTTACTGAATATTTTATGGTTTTGAAAATAATAAGGTATGATTTATGAATTTTTGTGTGCATGTGTGTGTAGGTCGCAGACGCATGATCTGACAGTGCTGATCACTCGTGTGCAGAAGAATGCAGACCAGGTGGAGAAGAACATTCTACGAGCTGAAGATTTGCTCTCTGAGGTAACACACATACAGGCATATTAGTCTTAAAAAATGAATAATCAATGAATAATTAATCAATAAATTAATCAATAATCTTAAAAAACTAATTTACCATCATGAATTATTCTCTTCTTTTCTCAGGACTCTAGGGATGGTAGTCAGGGTTTGTCTCTGACTCGTCGGATTGAGACGGCTGATAATCTGTCGGAGGCAGAGACTCTGCTGAAAGAGCTTTTCCTGGATGTGGATAAAATCAAGAAATATTATCACCCACAAGCAGGGGAGATCGAGATGGAGTGAGTGCAGAAATATCATACACACACACACACACACACACACACACACACACACACACACACACACAATCACATCCTCAGTCCTTGTATTCTTGACAGGCATTTTTGACAGTGCCATATATTGAGATCAGCCATGGGTGACAGACAAATTTAAGCTCATGTTAGATTGCCATCCTGTCTGTACAGGTCATGATTCAGGTCATGTGTCTGTAATCATATAAAATTGCATGTAATTAATTGCCACTTGTCCATTTATTTTAGAAACTGCAGATTTGTATTCATGTTAAACACTGAAAAGTTGACTGAACAACTATAAATGAAAATATGTCAAATTTCCTTTATGAAAAATGAACGAATCTGTTAGTGTCTGACATCTTTGGTTGTGTGGGGATGCAGAGTCAAATTCTTTTAACTTTAAATGCACTAGCTAACCCTTTCATCACTTAATGGCTTGTTACATATCTAACACTTGTCTGGTGATCCATATTATAATTATAATTATAAAATACTGAGCGTATTTTAGCCTATCGTCACCACGCTAAAATAATCGCAAAGTTGACTTTTTTGCCTAAATCATCTCCTCATGATGCTGGCCACCTATGGTAAAATTGCATACACCGTCAGTCAACCAGGTAATATGATTCTACCACTTTAGGACAAGGGCATGCCCATTGAAATGAAGAGGAGCTGATTTTTTTTGTTTCCTGAAAAACTTGAGTTAGGCGATTATTTTAGCAAGGTGTCGATACATGGAGTAAGTAACATGCAAATGTAGAATATCTCAGTGTGTGCCAGTGCTAAACCTTTTTCATCTCCTAGCGTGAGCAACCTGCATGATCGCTGGTCTAAGGACTGTGCTAAATATCGGGACCTGTATAATCAGAGTCTGGGGCTGGATCTCTCACCTAAAATTGACTGGGCACAAGTACTTGCTGATAAACAGGTGAGAAAAACCTCCTTATCTGTATTAAAGATGCTCTTAATAATAGTTGATTATCATTCTGGCCTATGTAGTACTGTGGTATCTTGGCCCGGAGTATGACAAAAACTGCATACTGCACCTAATTTTTTTTACTTTCTCAATTTGCAATATACGCTACAGGCAATCTACGCTACAAGTTACAAGAAAACATTAGAAATGTAACTGACTTGTTTTCAATATTTTATAGTCTGTAGTAACACATTATTTCGACACGAAGGCTCAGACGACTGATTCTGAAGAGACATAACAGGTCTGTCTTTAGTGATTGACATTCACGTTGTATTGATCATGAAAAAAGAAAGTATCGCTCAGGTCAACATCACACAATCCCTTCTGGTTTACGTATCATTGGGGAAAAAATGATCCCAAACATTCTTCAAAATTGGTCCAAAATTATTTTCGGTCCAAAGTAAAATAGTATAGAGAATGATGTCTTTCTCCCATTGAGCTGCAGGGAAGAGCTCAAAAGGTTTGCAGGCTTGAAAAGGGCTTGGACACAAGTTATTTCCAGAAAATGCTGGAAAGGATGTGGTGAATCTGAGCTTCTGTGATAAAGTCAGGGGGTGGTTATTTTGATAAAACATGTACATAAACGTTCACATCGATTAACCTTTACGACAGTGTATATTGTTACATTACACTTCAAAACGAGTCAATTACATTTGTTTTGAGTATTTAAATTTTTTTTTGTAGCAACATTTTTCATTTCTTTTTCCGAGGGAAAATCTGCTGATCTCAGTGAAATGTAAGTTAGATAGTGAGTGTGTTGTGACTGATTTTTTGCTCACTGTCTGTGATCCAGAGGCAGATTCTAGATGAAGATTATGGACCGACCCTGTCTGATGTGGAGAAGCAGATCGCTGCCCACAACATCCTGCATAAAGAGATTGAAGCTTACCGTTCTCAGATAGACTTGACGGTAACTGCAGTCACACACGCAAAGTTGTATAACATACACTACTAGTTTACTAGTTCCATTTAAAGTTGTAGGACAGTCTAGAATTTGACTCATCACCACACAACCACTTAACAGTATAGCTGCACGATTAATCTAATTGCAATCGCGATGTCAGTCTGTGCAATTACATGAACACAAAAAGTTATGATTTAACCCTCTAAGCACCAAAGTCGCAGAATTACGACAAGACGTCATCATGAATAAAATAGACTGTAGTTACAAATATCATGTAATATAGTATTTGCATTCCCTACCACTAGTTGGCAGACATGTAGTACTTCGATTCAAGACCAAAAATACGCCATCTTCCTGTTCAAAGATTCAAGTAAACAGCAGTGGAACAGAGTCTCGAGTCATTTGTGCAGGAGCAGCCAAAGGGTGCAGTTCACTTCATATCGTGCAAGTAAGCGGGTGAGATTTGTGAGAGAAAAACGCCAAATGGCCAATAAAAAGTTGTCCTGTGATGTCTTGTGAATGTTATTTTCCGATTCGGACTGTGAAAGGGAATATTTGCCTTTTGGAAATGACGGTCGGTCGTCTAACACTCGCGCGTCTCCTGGTACAGCTTTGCAGCGCAGCGCTGCCGCCATGCAAGCCGAGAGGGTTCACGAAGCAGCAGGGGTGAACTGGATATGAATAGGGCTAGAAATAGCGATGATAATGGTTGCTGGGTTTATTTGAGAAACGAGGAAGGACTGGATCAAACGCTTTGATGAGCCTGTTGGTATATAAAAGTCATAATGATGCACATTAAATGAGTATATTTATACCCCACATAAACTTTGGGTCATACCCATTTTTCTAATTTACAGTAAGTCTTTAACCCCTTTTAAGCCACAAGTTTTTGAAATATTGATGTCAAAATCCTGCATTTTTTTAAAAACTGCAGTATTAGGAAAATAACATTAGTAATGTAAATTTTTTTGTGATTATTTAATTTTGTAGAATTTTGGGCATTTCAAGTTGTTATAAGTAGTTTGTATATTTCACTTTGAAATTAAACATTTCACTATTAGTAATTTGTATGCGACTTTTCATTGATATACAAGCAAGTGCCCTTT